>JAQFYJ010000204.1:0-17060 GCA_034694685.1 Isotoma anglicana | reverse complement strand
CATAAAATTCATAAGAACAATCAAAGAAAATTGTAGATGATCCCATCCCCTACGAAATTGAATTAGAAAGGTAAAAAGTAAAAAAGCATGCGAGATTAGGTATTATATAGTACACATCATAATGTAATCTTACATGATTTAAACATTGCATATGAAGGTAACATAATTTGCATCATAGCATGTGGCACTTCGAGACAAGTCACATTTAACAAAATAAAATCAACATCGGCAGACTTGATAGAGACAGCCTGACTGATACTGAAACACTAAATGTGCCGAGTTCCCTCCGATGAAAATTTAAAAGCTTTTTTATTATTATGTGTAGAAGTTCGTATTATTATTATTACTATTACAGACAAAGTACAACTCTCTTGTAAATAAAAAAAATAAAAAAATATCTTTCATGGTCGGTGGTGGTAGTTTGGTTAAAGTGAATGCAATGCAATACTATAGTGATACTTTAACTTCCGAGAAGGTCTCACTCACTATAACTCACATTACTTTACAGTATAATCAACCCTATTCCCAAAATCCTTCATCGAAATTCATGTTTATTGAGAGCGTGCTCAAATGCAGTGGAATTTCTCCTTTAATCTCTCCAGTAGTTAATTTTATTCGTAAGGGAAGAAACAGATAGAAAGTAAATTGCATTATAAGAGTGGCAATGCCTTTTGTATAGTGATATATGATAAATAAGTGGCAGGAGCAACTTTTTTATGTCATTTTGCAACTTTGCGAATTCTAAATATGCATTGCAATTCTCTTCTCTTCTGTTGCACTGCATACTTGATACTGATGAAAGAGTGTTTGATACTGTAAGTATCATATTTGATTGTGATAAACCATTCCATTACATTTTTACTTATTACAGTCATTTTGGTTAGGAATAAATAGTTATGATGATGATGATCTCTTTCATCTTTCAATAATATATTTCATAAGTTATTGAAAATACGTACTTGGTTTAGTAAGCAAGTTAGTTAGGTTTGTGTGCGATAGAATAATATTTGAGTGTAAGTTGAAATAGACAATTTGTACAGAATATTTTCCATAAGTTTCAATGCTAATAAGAAAGGAGCATATGGTGAATTTAATGTTAAAAGCAGGGTAGGAAAAATTGTTACATATATTTTTATATTGTATGCAACGCAACTAAAGCATATTATTTTAGCCGTCTACCAACCAACAGTATGAAATGTACGTAACCTCTAACTTCCAAAAGACTCGAAGCTCTCTCCTTCTTCAATATGTTTTAACATTGTAATAATAATGGTAGAGATAGAAAAGCTTCTACAGTAAATTTTACCAAGTCTTTCGTCCCTCTTGAGAGAATCTTGTCCCCATACATACAACGATTGCATGCATTGCATCTAGAGGATATGAAACCTGAATAGAAGGCAGCCTCATAAAACCTCAACACGAAAAGTGCCAGAAGGAACTCACGTACAAGCCAATATAAAAGCTAAATCTATTCTAAAAATCTACTTCGACCATTCTTTAATGCCCATTTGTTTTTAATTGGAATTTACTTCTATTTATCATCCCATCACATCATTCCTTTTCTACAGATTCCACGTGCTTTTCAAACTTCTTTTCTTTCCCTTTTTGCCTCCTTTCACCCTTGAATCGAATGAATCGAGCGAGCAGGACATGAATGAATTGTCGAAAGTACTCTTTCAAGTACTTTCTCTATTTATATAGTTGTAGTAGTGTGCAGTCAAGTCAGTTGCGAAATCATATGCTTATTTTGTACTTGGTTGTGGGATTTGTATTTTGGATAAGGATAATGGTATGGGTGTATGGTAAATGGTTTGTGGAAATGTTGGATTGAATTGGAATAGGCTGTCTGTTTTTTGTGTAACGTGATGATGATACCATTCCAAGAATCCAAGTCATAAGCAAAAGCAAGCATACAAGGCTGCATGTGTAATAAGCGTCACAGTCACAAAAACTCCTATCTCTACGCCTTGCATTTGGGGCTACGTGGTTGACTCATGTAGTAAAAACTGTTCGTTCAGTTGTGAATATGTAGTTAGCAAGTGCTATTTGCTATATTATGGCCAATGCCGTCATTCGTTGTTAATGCTAACTTGCTAATAAATGGCTTTCTCTTCGTTAACCTGCTTTTTGTTAGAATGATGATTATGATGATGGTCATACTCTTGATGATCTGAAGGTAAAGTAGTTGAATAGGTATGAAAAAACGTTGGATTGTGGTAAAGAAGAAAAGAAAGGTTGCACCTTGTATAGATATATAGATAGATTGCTTTTACAAGGATGGTAGGTCATGTGAGATAAGAGTTCTCTTTGTTTTAAAGATTAGAATTTGAATGGAATTGTATAAAAGCGTTGTATGAAAATGTATGGCTTATGTACAATATTCGTAATTTATTATGTTACAGGTACCAGAAGGAGTTGCCGGCCAAGATAAAGGCCCGTGGAAAGGACCCCTTCATTAATCATGATGAATTGGTTACATGTATGAAATGGAAACTCGCTGTGAGTAAATTTGTCTTAATATTGTACTTATTAATGTCAATTCAGTCAGTTTGATCATGTTAACTTATATAAATGTGTTTTTGTTCTTTTGGCAGAGGGGTAAATTTCGTCCACGACTGAAGGAATTGGTCACCATGAATTCTCCCCGTGTTGTGGAACAGGAGACCAAAAAAGCCTTCCGTGCTCTTTTTAAGAAAGAGGACCTCTCCGCTGCCATTCAGTATCTTTGCAATCTCAAGGTATGATTGTAACATTATAAATGTTTTAAAGTGTTAAAACACAAAATTAAGATAAATATGTAGTACTAACAGAATATATTTTTTCAATTTTTACAGGGGATTGGACCAGCAACCGCATCAGCGATTATGACTGCAGCTGCCCCTGACCGTGCAGCATATATGGCTGACGAATGTTTGGCTGCTGTTCCTGAAATTGAAGGGATTGACTACACCCTGCAAGAATATCTTGAGCTCCTAAAGCACATACAGCAGGTATGGATTAAAATGCTGTGAACATCTTATCAACTACAAATATATATGCAATAAAACTAAAATTATAATTAATAATTGATTTCAGGCGGTTGTGAGACTGGGAGGCCCCACCGAATGGACTCCGCATCAAATTGAGTTGGCCTTGTGGACTCACAATATTCTTCTCACCCTCAAACCTGAACTTCTAAAAAGCATACCTGGCGTTGGAGAAGATTCTATTCCTGTAAGTTTCCAAACTTGTCAATATTTGTTGAAGTTGAAAGACTAATGCTGTTGCTGATGTAAAAGTGTCACCTTTGTAATAATAAAAATTGTACTCTAAATTATTCCAGCAATCTATTCAGGCCGTTCAAGAAGAATCATTAGAGTCTACCATTTCATCAGACTCCAAGATACTTAGCGAAGATGGAAATTCACGACACTCCAACATTTCCAACACAGGGTCAATTGAATGTAAGTTACTAAAAATCAGACGTATTCGTAGAATCTATATTTTAAGCCATTTACTCGAATCAGAAACTAATGGGTTGAACTTCCTTTCTATTTTTTTAGCAACCGGAAATGATTCTAATTTAGGATCTTTGTCTGAGAAGGGTGAAGATTCTAACTCGGTAGATGCATTTGTTCTGAGTAAGTTTAATACAAGTTAATTCTAATTTAAAAATTCGAGTTTAAAAATTTTTTCGAACAGCACTTAATAGAAATCATTGTTTAGGTCACAAGAAAAATGGTAACTCCCAAGATCATGAGCAGTTACACCTAAATGGTTTTGTGAAAAGGGACGCACCATCTTCAGCAGATGAAGATGAAGAAGAACACCTAGCAGCAAAGAAACTTAAACTGGACGAACCAGCCGGTATTCCAGTGGCTATAGAATCTGCTGGCAACAATTAAAATCTGATTAATTAATTTTTTCTCCCGAAATTCAAAAAGTAACTTACATAAAACGATATAGTCTGACACACGAGTTGCTTATCGACTACCATTACCAACCATTCATTCGCGACTTTTAACACAAAACTACAGAACATTATTATATTGTTTAAAGTAGGTAAGTAACTATTATACTAACCCGCTGAATCCCATCGAATCGAAATAAAATTACGGAGGAAAAATTAATTTACCAGTTAGATAATTCGAACTAATTATTATGTATATTACTTAAGATGGAACGATGAACTGAGGACTATATACTACACTACCTAAATAATTGTTACTAGAAAAAGGAGTAATATTCATCACATAATATTGCGTACCAGTTGTTGATTACCTTATTATTTAAAGAATCAATTGTATTTAATTAATGTTGCGTTTACCTGCTAAATTCTACACGACTATTCTATTATGAACTACGATACGATTTAGCTGCAACAGGGCAACACATGTATGTATGCCTATATCTAATCTTATTGTTGTTACTTTAATTAAAATTATCTATTATTATTATTACTACATTATACAACTAGACGGTAGAGATTTGTAATTAATTGTGTAAGGATAACTGGTCTGTCCGTTTTTTCGTTTTTTTGTTCTCTTTTTTTAATGACGAAGCTGCAAATAACTATTTACATTACACAATTATAATGTAAGTAAAACATTCCTATGAAAGTACGAATATAACTTGAAAGATTCAAATTGAATAAATGTTTTTGTGGCAGATGATCCTTTTTACCATAAGAATCATTCGTTGTTGTCTTTTATTTCAATTTTGGCTTCATTAAATACATACAGGAAGATCATGAATTTGAGGACAAATTTATTCCTAAAAACTTATTTGCCCTAAAAAATGCAAATTTGACGATATTTTAAAATCGTGCTTGCTATTTTAAGTTTCAAAATTCCAGACTACAAATCATCTTAAATAATTCTGCATAAAATTCTTTGGTTCTTGATCAGTATTTGCATGTCAGGTTTTTAAAATATTATTTACCCACACGATTATGAACCAGACTTTACAAATACAAAATAGGTAATCAAATCAAAATGCTGAGAGTTATATTGACACTTAGACATTAAAAAGTCTTAAAATGTTTCGTTAAAATTACATCAGCTTAAATCTACAAAATAAGTTCACATATCTGTACTGGTACTCTGGACTCTTTTCACGTTTTAATTTTGCAAGGATGATTTCGTCTGATAGATCAAACTAGACCATTTGATATATTAAGAAATTAATCAATTTTGTATTAATTGGTGGACTTTATTAATGTTTGCAGATGAATGCGCTCCGAAAATGAGTATATAATGAGGAAAGTTTCATCAGAATTTAATTCTCTTTCAACTGCAGTATGCAATCGCAAAATTGTATGATCACAGAAAAAATTCAATACAAAAAGACAAAACCATGTTTTACAACTGATAGGCACTATGAAATTATTATCTTCACTTTGAAGTGCCTTTTTCATCACCTATGCTTTTCATATAAAAGGTAGCCCAAAATGTTGCAAACTAACATAATAACTTCAGCCTTTCAATGCCCAAGTGGATTCCATCGGTGGAATTATATATCTCACATTTTCTAAAATTCAAAACTTAAAAATGAATTCTTTAAAAAAATCATTCATAATTCTGACCCTTACTGCAGTTATTGGGTCGAGCACAGAATCTGTTAAACCATTAATTCAGTTGTTCAATACCGAAAATATCACGGATGCAGACTTTATCGTGGAGACAAGTCAAGGCGTACCAGACACTTCGATCTATGCGGAAGATCTTGCATGCATCAAATCATACTGTCTCTTTGGAACGTAAGTAAACCATTTAAAATTTCATTTAAAATCCTAGCTGATTTTGAGTTTCATTCCAGAGCAATTTTCAAAGCGAGTGCAAAACTAATTATTTAAAAACTTGTTTTCCAGATGGATAACCTACGATCGAGCTAATTACTCTTCAGAAAGTGGCAGTGGAAATTTAATTTCCACTGATGCAACAAATTGTCAGAGTCTTGACATCAGCTCAAAAGCAGAATGTTATTTGCCAGAAATCGGATCAACTCGTCGTGTTGGAAGCGCAAATGACATTTATGCATCTTCCTTAACCACCTTTGCAGGATTAGGGTATCAAGGAGCTGCAATTTCTTATGAAAAAGCTGGGAATATCACAGTTTCAAACTTCCAATCTATTGTAATTACCGGAAACCAACCGATAACTCTTCATTCCAGAGAAAACTTTGAAGGATTTAGCATGTGTATCGAAGCCCCTTTGAATGGAATCGGAGGTGGAATTAGTAATATTGAAGAAGAAACTGATCTACTTGCCGAGGATATTAAATCTTTTCATTTTGGATGCTCAACTAAGGATTCTAATGGAAATTATCTTAAACATTATCAACTTGATCGTAATTAAGATTCGTGTAGAAATAGCTACTAAATAACTATTAAATTTAAAACGTTATGAATTCTCATCTTCTTATTGTTATTATCCAAATAATGCAAAGATATATATAATGTACTAGAACTAATTTAAATGCAACAATGGGAAATGTGTAAGCTTTGTAATAAATTTTTGAAACTAATTTTCTTTAAACCCCTTTTCACATGCATACAACAACGTTTCTTTCATTTCTCAAATCCACAGAAGAGAGATCAGCCTTGATCTCTCTTCTGTGTCTCAAATCAAGTTTCTGACTTCTAGGGGCTTGTGGAAAGCTTCTAAAAGTCCTCACCGTAAGGACTTTCACCCACTATAATAGTAAATTTTAATTTCCATTTTTTAGAATTTCGGATGTTAGATTGACAAAATCATGCAGTTTTAATTTGATGCATCATTTTATTTGGTTGCGAAAATTGACAAACGCATCGATCTATTCATTTTTGAGAAGGCTTTCCTGTAATGTGTCTAAAATTTAGCTTCTTAAGTCAAGAAAACGCCTAATGAGTTTGAAGTTTGACTTTATTCTTACAGTAGTGAAAGTCCTCATGGTGAGGACTTTCACGTCCAGAAGCTTTCCACGACCACAATGTAAAAACAGAGTTAATCGGTGGAATAATTAACTAATGTTAATATTGTAGGACAAACGTAGTTAAAAAGATAATCTTAAAATTAAAAATTGTCTATAAATCTGCATGTAAAATATATTCACATTGTCATCTCTTTCCCATAAGCCCTGCTTCAAAAGATTACTTCAAAAGTCCTATAGGTTCAAATGATAAAAAGTATTGTTTCATCTCTTTTTAAAAATAAAATGTGTGTCAAATCCAGGTTTTCTAATTTTTTATTCAGATCATTAAAAATCGCTTAATTTTCTTTTCATTTTTAATCACACTTCGATTGGGTTTTAAGTTTAGAGTATAAAAGCGTTTCATATTGGTTGTAAACATTTTTGTGGTCCAGTGTTATTAAAACTAAATACATACATCATAAAGAATTACCCTCATCTGGCCAAGCGAACGCGTATAGGCCAAGATTTGGGTTGCACTACAACTAATTAAATACGTACCTATATTTTTCCTATGAATGATAAATTCGAAAAGGTATAATTAATAACTGAAGTAAGAAATATTGCGTTGATCTAAATGACAAAATTTGCCGTATTTTATTTTATATTTATGGATATAAACTGATAGGGGTGATGGGTACAATTTATTTACTTGACAAGCTATCTTTGTAACGTACTAGTACTGGTCAATGTGGGATTTTACAAATAAACTTGACCTAGTTAGTAAGTAATCCGACTAAAACTCACTTTGTATAAAACATGATCAAATCAAAATTTTAAAACACCTAGCAAAAAAACTTCCCTTGCTCTACTTAATACCGTGAACAATATACAATATATATAATATATATAGTATATGTACAACTGTTAATTATGAACTCTCCATGTATAAAGAATTTCCAAAGAAATAAAGTGATCGATAAGAAACATTTCACCTTAGCACTCATTTTAAATGAAGTAACTCAAGAAGTACTCCTGGGTCTTAAAAAACGAGGTTTCGGGCTAGAATTTTGGAACGGTTTCGGAGGAAAAGTGGAACAAGGAGAAAATATAATTGATGCAGCTATCAGGTATTTAAAAGAAAATGGTATTTCTGTCTGTAATTACTGACTGTTCACTTGAGGTTCTAAAATTATTTGAAAATGTTCTTAAAATTATAAATAAATAGTTTTCTTGTAATTCTTGAAAATATCCCTGTGGTATAAAATATTTAAAATCAAAACGATAAAATTGTCAAAATTTGTTTCAGAGAAGTAAAAGAAGAATGCAGCCTTGACGTAAATTTCACTGAAGAATTAGCCCAAATAGAATTAGAATTTACCAATAACCCCGGACACATTCTTGTAACTCACGCATTCAAGACATCAACTTTCTCTGGAAATGTAACAGAAAGTGAAGAAATGCTTCCGAAGTGGTGGTCATTAAATGAAATTCCTTATGATCAGATGTGGCCAGATAGTAAAATCTGGCATAGATATATTTTCGCAAAGAAAAAATTTACTGCTTATTTTTTATATGACGAATTTAAAAGAATTATTCACTATGAATTAAAAGAATGTAACAGAAGTGGTGAAAGTTTAAAATTCAATGAATAAATCTGCATGTCTGTTAATGCAAAAATTATTTAAAACTGTATTTAAGTTTAAAATGTTTAAGATTTTAAAGGTTTTAAAAAAGCGTTTTAAAGATTGGCTAAACACGTGTTGTACAATTGCCTTATTTCCCATGATATTTTATGCATGAAATGCATATGTTTGCCATTAACTAGGATTTGAAAGGTACTGCGAACAAGTATACATATTCTGAAGTTGGAATTGACTGTATTTTGTAATAGTGAAAGATTTCGAGAAAATATTTAATGATTTTATTATAGTTTCAATAATTATAATCATTAGCTTGGAGTTTGCTTGGGGTGTAAATAGATAATTCGCTAGCTGCAATGTAAATTTAACAGATCAATGTGGGATTTTACGAACAACATTTGACAGCAAAACTCTTCTATACACGTGCAGTTTGTTGCGAAAAGTTTTCACATTGTTTTTCTTCAAGTAAAGCTTTGTTAATATATTGCTACTTTATGGACTTATCACTTCAAAGTAAAGATTTCCAGAGGAATAAAGTAATTGAGAAGAAACATTTCACCTTAGCATTTATTGTCAATGAAGGAAACCAAGAAGTACTTTTGGGGCTTAAAAAGAGAGGATTTGGAAAAGACTTTTGGAATGGATTTGGAGGAAAAGTTGAGACTGGAGAAAGTATTATTGATGCGGCTGCAAGGTGAAATTTTTATTAAATAATTTTATTTCTTATGGTTAGTATTTTACGATAAACAAAAATATTTAAAAAGAAGATTTTGAAATAAAATTATGAAATCTTGAAATGATTATTGTGAAATTACCATATTTCGTTTAAAAGTTAAGGATTCACCTCTATATTCGAATTTGTAATAACAGTTAAAGTTCTGCTGTCTTTTAAAGGACTAAATTCTAATACACTTGTGAATTTCAAAAATTTAATGTCTTATTTTTTACTTTTGCAGGGAAGTAAAAGAAGAATGCGGGATGGAAGTAACATTTAAAGAAGAATTGGGCTACATAGAATACGAATTTATCAAAGACCCTGGTCAAATTCTGGTAACCCATGTATTTAAGACTTCCAATTTCTCCGGAAATATAATAGAAAGTGAAGAAATGCTTCCAAAATGGTGGCCGATTTATGAAATTCCATACGATACAATGTGGCCAGATAGCAAACTATGGTATAATAATCTATTTGAAGGAAAGAAATTCAGTGCCTTTTTCCTTTTTGATAATTCCAATAAAATAATTCAAAATTTATTAAAAGATTTAGATGCTGATAAATTAGATAAATGTTAACTTAATGATAATAATTTATTATGAAATTTTACTATCCGATATCCGAATATTTATTAGAGAATTTATAATTGTTTTAAATCACAGTTGACTTAAATAATAATTTACATTTGCATGCGAATATTGTGAATTTGGTTGAATTAACAACCGGTCCAGAATTATTATTAAGGAGCGCAAGCTTCTTTATTATTTTTTGAAAATGATGAAAATCAATCGTGTCATGTATTTTGGTTAACTGAATAAAATTTGCACTCGAGTTTGCATTCTTAAAATTTTGAATTCCAACATCGGAGGGACTGCATATTCTTAATTACATGTTTATTGGAACAATAAAGATAAAATCCATGTGATCGGATTAATTGTCAATTAGCATACATCTGTTTATTTTCTAATGGTTTACAGCACAGCCACATAATTGTAACGCTTTCGAAGTAGCAACTGTCATGATGCAGTGTATGCCGAAATGTAACTCAATTCATATTGTCATTTAAAATTCACAACGAGTTTTATATTCTGGAAGTCACACATGTACCTTTAACAATTTTGTTTGCCCTTGGTGAACAAAAAATGAGTAATAAACACATTTTTTTTGTATATAATTATGAATGTGTATGACTCCAGACTAGAGTATCAATATTCGCATTTCATACAATACACAGAAATCACTTGAGTTTTTACACTTCTCGATATTACTCTCCATACGTTAAATACGAAGTATTGGGCGAGCATTGCATAACATATTACATTCTTTGAAACGCATTATAATATTTGTAAATTCAAATAGCAAATTAAAGCGAGAAAGAAAAGCAAAAAATCAGCTTGTAAAACTGTCTGATATTGCTTGCAGAAGTGGATGTTATATTCTTATATTTATAAAATCTTCATAATGTTCCTTTACAACGATTTTTTATGGTGATTTACATACAAATAGATGTTAAATGTACTGAAAGCTGTATTTACATTGATTACTTTAAGAATAAAAAGTTTTGTAATTAAATCGCGATCGGTTCATGATTCGTCTGGAATATTATTTACAACATATTTTTGTATGAATTAAATTCTCTGGTGCAGACGTAATTCAACACAACCTGACAAAATGTTCCTTAAGTATTAACATATAAATAGAATACATAATATAAATTAAGGCAAACTACTTTGTTTGTTTGTTTTGCTTTTGTCGTCATTGTCGGTCACTGACGTACAAAACCGGTTTATATTATAATATTCTGAAATTATAGTTTTATTATGGTGTTTAATAATGTTTTAAAATGCAAACTATCAAATTGTACAGAATAAGATCTGTAAGATAAAACATGCAATGATACATATTTTAACTTCTTTAATTGTCGATCAAAAGTTTTTAAACTTTGTTATTTGAAAATAATAAATTTTTTGACACATTTGGTGTTTTTCCGATTTTTTATTTTTAGAAAATTTAAGAACCGATTTACATATAATTTGGACCGATTATAATCGTTTAAGTAGAACTCAATCACACTATATTTACACTAAATGACAATTAGCCGGTTGTACGTCGTACCGTTGACCGTTTTAACTTCTTGGAATTTCATTTCAACCACACATATTTTATAAATGACGAATGACGTACTTTTCTAAATTAGCTGTGGTATATTTTGACCCGTATCAACACAACTACACAACTATTAAGGTACATTAAGAGTGGTTTTGCACTGACAATCTACAACTTTACCTACATAAAAAAGTTTCGTATAAATAGCAGTGAAAAGTGCTCATTCATGAAATCTCGAATTAGCACTTACATTAACCCAAAACTTCATTTAATTTTGTTAGTTTCATCAGTTACGTTACAGTATTAAAATCCTTAATAAGTCTTTAAGCTACCCTATACATTTTTAAATCCTTAACTGACCATTAACAATGTTACTCATATTTTTAGTAACCTCTTTAATAATTTCCTTATGGATAAATAACAGAAGAAAAAAATTAACATTATTCAAAAGAAATGGAATCCCTGGTCCTTCGCCAAATTTAGTTTTGGGAAATATTTTAGAAATGCGTTCCATGGGCTCCATTCAGTACCACAAAAAGTTAATGTCAGAATTCGGACCTGTAGTTGGCTACTACCTTGGAACAGGTTGGTCTAAAATAAAACTTCAGAAACTAACTTTCAATTTACCTATTCAAATAAAGAAACTATTTTAATATTTTTTTTGTGAAAAGTTCCATACTTAGTCGTAGGTGACAAGCAATTACTTCACGAAATCCTAGTCTCAAACGCCCGAACCTTTATAACTCGACCAAGAAGAATACCCGGTGGGGTTAACCCAGATCCAAAAAGAAAACGGATGCTTGCCCACCTTCCCCCAGACCAGTGGCAAATCGTCCGTAAAACTCTCACAGGGATGTTTAATCCAGCCAAGTTAAAACCTCAAATACCAAACTTAACAAGACTTGTAGAAATCTTTATGAAAACCTTAGAAGAAACTACTCAATCTAAAAAGGATCAACCTATTGAACTCGGCTCTCTTTACGAATATCTCAGCCTTGACCTAATAGGCCAAGCTGCATTCGGTCGCAAAGTTGAAGTTCAAGGAAACCCTCAAGATGCTCTTGTGCTTGCTGTACAAGATAAATATTCCAAACCTATGTTAGCCCCTTTGAACATTTTAAGCCTTTGCTTCCCTGAATTTAACTCTATAATTTATCCCTTGAGGGTTGGATGGCAAAAATTAAAGGAGATTACGGGATTTGCTGGAGAGAAAAATGCGACTTTGTGGGAAGTTGCTTATCAATGTTGTGAACGTAGTTTAAGCTCAGAGTACAATCCTAATGGAGATTACAGTCAGTTTCAATTATTGCAAAAGGCTGGAATCCATCCGGAGCTTATGATGGCTTATTGTGTCAATGCATTTCAAGGAGGTAAGCTTTTTTACGTTTTTCATATAATTTAAGTAAACAAAAATGTATACATTTTTAAAATTTCAGACTATGAAAACGTCACAACAACCCTAGCCTTCATGACCCATTTGCTCATAGACCATCCGGAAGTCCAAGACAAAATTCGCGAAGAAGTCCGAAAGGTTCGAGAAGAAATAGAAATTGAGAACAACAACAATAACGATACAACGTATGAATTTTATTCCAACCTAAAATACATGGAAAGTGTAATCTATGAAACATTGCGACTTTGGCCACAAACAAGTTTTGTAAGAAGATCCCCCAGTGAAGATTATCCATTTGTGGATGAACAAGGAAGAAAATTAATTATACCTAAAGGAGTGCATATTCAAGTGGCACATTATGAAACTCAAAGGGCTAAGGATGTCTGGGGTGATGATGCTGATCAGTTTAAACCAGAGAGGTTTTACCAAGAAGGTGGCGATAGGGATAAGGTATCACCGAATTGTGTCACTTATCAAGGATTCGGATCAGGACCGAGACACTGTATGGGTCAGAAGTTTGCAACGCTCATATTAAAAATGACTATTACTAGTTTACTAGATAAGTATCAGGTGGAACGGTGTGAACTGACGGGGGATATCGAAGATCATGGACGGACCCTAATGACCCCTGTGAATCCATTCTTTGCTAAATTATCTTCTATTAAGAAATAATTAATGTTATTTATAAATATTAACTTGTATGCTTTTTCATGCACTGCATACTGTCTTTATGATTGTATATCATTTGAAATAGTCATTAGTCCTTATGATACTCTGTATAAAGTATAATATTTCTTTACTCCGTATTTTACCATTAATTTAGTCGAATAAAATTAACTACATTTTTTTTCAAAATCATCTTAGAACATAAAGCAGAATGTATCATAAAATTTTGGCATTTTGGCAATTTTACATAAGGTTCACCTACTGTAAAAGGCGAATAAAAATAAAAGATCTACTTTCTGAATCCGGGTATTGAGTAAAACTTGCAAACTCGGGGGACACCGTTGCCCGGTTATTTCATGCAAACATCCACTTCCCGACTTATACCCACAACTTTTACATCCCACATGTTTATTGTTTTTTGGTTCATTTAGAACCTGAACTTCATTAACATATTTATCATTAGCATCAACTTTTTTACATCTTCTGCTGTTCTAAGAATGAAAACATAAACTCATCAATGAATTCTCATATAATAAAAAATAAAACTAACCACTACACTGCACTGGTCTAGCCACAGCTTTGAGGAACCACAAAAAATATTTAAGTTGAAAGTGAACGTGTTAAAAGAGTTATCTTATCTTCTTTCTGTAACTATATATTGAATTTCAATCAGTCATGAAAGGCCAAGAGCATGGTCGTGGTCGCTATCAAAAAGGAATATAAGTCCAGTTAATATTTAGGTTTTCAGTAAACTATTTTTAAAATAGCAATCCTTTTCTAAAAATTTCTACCATTGAAACGGTTTCCGGAAATTTAAGTCAAATACCATCGTAATTCGTCAGTCTCAACTCTTAGCAACTTGGGGTCAGCTCTATTTACAAGGTAAACGCTTTATCTCAGCATTTTTAGTAAGACGAAGCATATATTTTTCTTCTTATGTTAAATTGAATAATCTCATACAAACAAGTTTGCAAAACTTTTGTTTTCGTTCATGCGTCACGTTCGACTAATTGAATTTCACTATTCAACTATAGACAGGAACTTCTATCGAACAAACAGAAATTCGAAAGCGGTTTACTGGTAATTTTATTGGGTAAATAAAATTGCATGCACAAGATAACAATATGCAAATAAGATGTTTAAAAAATGTGTGCAGTTCCGTTTAACCTGGACTTACATTACTATTAAAACTTAAGTACGTAAGTGAAATACGTATAATTGAAGGAAAGAAAACATTTATTTTAATGATGTAGAAAACATTTACCAAGTTTTAAATTTGCATAGCTTGTAAATAGTTTTGCGAAAAGCATATTGACAGTTAACCAAATATATTTTTATAATAGGATATTTTTATTGTTGTGATGATTACTCATTATAACTTTTGCCTTGTCATGGACTCACTCCTAACGCCTGTGAGCATATTTAATAATAATTTGCAGATTTATATTTGCACACGTTCCATCCAATAGTTCTATATGCCATAAAGATAAACATGTTGCTATTTAAATTTAATCCTAATAAATTCCATAAACCTTTAAATTTGTAGTACGTACATTGCAGAGACCAAGGAATCTTGGTTTCTGTCTACATTGAGAGGAAAATCAAAGAATTATCAATCAATGCATTGCATGCAAATAAACAATTATTTTATTTTAAATTGATAAACAGCCAAGCACAAACCAGAAGGACAAGTGTTATGCAATTATGAAGCCATCTCCAAGACAAGAATCATCATTCTTTTCGAAAATCTTTTTCATGTAAGTTTTATGTCTATGCAAATCTTTTATCAGTCAATTTCGTACAGGATTGATAAGAAGCTTTAATTAAATAAATTGCAGATGGCTATATCCACTATTGTGGACAGGTAGAAAAAAGCAATTGACAGTACAAGATGATCTCTACCAGGTTTCAAAACATGACCGATCAGAACTTCTGGTGGATAGTTTGGAGAACTCTTGGAATAATGAGGTTGCAAAATGTGAAAAAAATGGACCAAGTTTTTTAAGAGCATTGTGGAGAATTTATGGTCTTAAATATATGCTTCTGGGATTTACGGCTTTTGTAGAAGAATGTGCTATAAGGTAAATGCATGGCAATTAGTAATTATTGATATGTTAGTAATTTTGACCCTCTCCGATCCGAGTTAAAATTTCTAATTAAATTATTTTTTCATTTAAATTTTAAAGAGTGGGACAACCACTTTGCCTAGGGTTTTTGATGCAGTATTTTCGTGGAGAGTTTTCAGAACAGGTTGGGTGGGGTTTCGCTGGTGGAGTTGTTTTTCTATCAATTTGGTATGTGACCCAGCACCACCCATTTTTCTTTGCTCTCCAACACAACGGAATGAAAATGAGAGTTGCTACAAGTGCTTTGATTTATAAAAAGGTATTCTTATCTTTTGGCAAAAGAACTCAAAAACATTTGAAGTTTCTATTGAATTGACGGTACAATATTTAAACAAATTTTTTTATATAGGCACTTCGCCTAAGTCTTTCCTCTTTGGAAAAGACATCTCAAGGAACATTAATCAATCTTATGTCAAATGATGTAACTCGACTTGACTTATCCAAAGATTTCATGCATTATATTTGGATCGCTCCTTGTCAATTGGTTATTGTGATATTCATCCTGTGGGGATATTATGGATGGGTTTCTCTTGTTGGGATTGCTATGCTTTTACTATTCATTCCTTTTCAAAGTATGTTTCCTGGCTAATGTCTTATTTTTATTTTAAAAAGAGACTTGAGACTGGAGAATTTTAAAATAGATATTTACTTTTTAAACAATAATCAGGTGGAATGGGAAGACTTTTTGGAAAATATAGAAGTGAAATTTCATCCAGGACAGACAAAAGGCTTAGATTTATAAACCAAGTACTGAAAGGAATCTCTGCAATTAAGATGTACGCTTGGGAAAGTGCTTTTGTGACTAAAGTAACTCAAGCCAGAAGGTAATATCAAAATCTTTTGTATTTAAATTGTATGTAATTTAATGCAGAAAAAATTATTTTTTCAGGGACGAAGTTAAAATTCTGAGAAAAACAACAATACTTCGATCGCTAAATCAGAGTTTGTATTACGTAGCTTGTAAAATTGTCGTATTTGTAACATTACTCGTTTACTTCCTGCTGGACAATACTTTGACTCCTGAAAAGGTCCATATTTTTCAATTTAAAAAATATATAAACAGAAAAAAACAAATATTCATTGACAATTACAATTTCAGGTATTTGTGACATTAGCTTTATTCAACAATGTCAGAATGACATTGACACTCTTCCTTCCATTCGGAATTTCTCAACTTGCCGAAATCCGAGTTGCTCTTCAACGAATTCAAAAATATTTACTACTTGAAGAAAGAGAAACTCCAAATCCTAAAGTTTCAAAAACTGTGATAATATCCCAAGAGGAAGAATCTAACCCCGGCTGTATCATACAAATGCGAGATGCCTGTGCAAAATGGGACGGAAATTCTTCAGAACATACCCTAGAAAATATTTCTTTTAAAGTGAAAAGTAATGAAATGCTTGGAGTAATTGGTCCTGTGGGGTCTGGAAAGGTGACATTTTTAATTTCTATACATGTAATTCTAATTATCATAGCATTTTCATCCTAACTTGTAAAATTTATTTTTAGAGCTCAATACTTCAAGCGTTATTACATGAACTACC
>JAQFYJ010000203.1:0-17090 GCA_034694685.1 Isotoma anglicana | reverse complement strand
CTATTGGGACTATTTAGAACTATTCTGGGCTATATGAAACCATTTGGGGTTATTTGAAACTATTCGGGGCTATTTGAAACTATTTGGGGCAATTTGACACCATTTGGGGCTAGATAGATAGATAGGTTTTTTATTCTCTCGATTGATGTGGCCTTGGCCTTTACAATCTATGTAGTAATATTAATTATTAGTCTCTCTACTCAATTTCACATTCTACTTACACGTCCGCTCTAGTCTTTATTTTCCCTCTACACATGTCTACTCACTATTATACATATAATATTACTTACTACTTCTTTAGACTATTGTACATTACAAATAACGCTGAACAACGCTGATCGGGACTCTTACATAGTCTGGCCATGCCTCGACTCTAAGTGTGGCCATGCCTCGCCCAAAAGTCTGGCCATGCCTCGACCCAAAGTTTGGTAATGCCTTGACAAAGATTGTGGCCATGCTTCGAGATAGATTCTAGCCCTGCCACTACCTCTAATGCTGTAGATTTATATAAGCCAATCCTCGACCCAAAGTTTGGCCATGCGATGCCTCGACTTGTAGTCTGGCTATGCCTCGATCCATAGTCTGGCCATACCTTGACCCAAAGTCTGGCAATGCCTCCACCCAAAGTCTGGCCATGCCTCGACTCTTAGTGTGGCCATGCCTCGCCCAAAAGTCTGGCCATGCCTCGACCCAAAGTTTGGTAATGCCTCGATCCAAAGTTTGGTAATGCCTCGACCAAAAGTTTGATAATACCTCGGCCCAATGTCTGGCTATGCCTGAATTCGTTCTTTGACCATGCCTGGATTTATTTTTCGGCCATGCTTGTACGCGTTTTTTGGCCATGCCTGTACGCGTTCTTTGGCCATGCCTGGATTCATTATTTGGCCATGCCTATAGTCGTTATTTGGCCCTACCTGGATTCATTATTTGGCCATGCCTGTACGCGATCTTTGGCCATGCCTGGATACTTGTTTGAATTAAAAGTAATGCAGTGCCACAACATTACCAACTGAAGAAGTTCAAATTTTACATCGTTGGGTTGAATTTCATAAATAGATGTTCGTTTTGTCGTACTCATTTACAAACCAATTCATAGGATGCAAATTGCAAAGCATTCTAAACGTCCGCTTGTCTTGTCAGAATGTCACATATTATGTAAACGTCATCAAACTTTAATACATGAATAGAAATTAATTGTCATGCCATGCTACATTTGCTGACAACTGTTCATTCAGTGACGTTGTTGACTGAATAGATAGCTTTGTATAAAAATGAAACTTCCAAGAAATCATTGGACTAGGTTTAACTAGATAAATCACATCACAGAAGTAGTTATTTAAACAAGTTCCGAGTATTTATCTGGCTATGGATGAGCATTTTCGTTTACTATATGTATCTAAACTAAAAACGATCCGAGGGGTTTTATTTTAAATTTTAAAAAGGAAGAAAGATAATATTCCGGATTGAAAAAGGGAGAAGGGTTACGGCAAATATGAAATATGATAATTAAATATTTACGTCATTTCTTTAATAATAAAGATAAGAGCATTGGAGAGATTTTTTTGGGACTGAAAGGAAATAATTTAAAAATCAGGCATGTGTTTATTTGGACTTTAATTTAATGTTGATCCCATATCTGATTCAATTCAATTTAAAGCAACAAATGTCGAAATCGTTTGGTATGAAATTTGGTTATGATTAAAATGTATTCATTCCACGAATGATATTTTAAATATTAATTTTAAATAATTGCCAAATAATTTCCTTTGCACTACATATGACGTAAATCAATTAAAAGATAAAGTTGTCAGTATAAAAGTTAAACGACATGCTTCAATATGCATCACTTCGGTTCATTTATCAAATTGAAAAATATCATACAAAATCAACTCTAACATCATCCCTGCCATTTTCTAAATAGAATCTACATAATTTTTGTTAAGTATAGCAAAAGTTCATTTGTAATATGACGAAGCCTTCATTTTTTATTATTTTCGCATTCGCTTTATTCGTATGCTCTTCCATGCGACCTGTACAAGGTAATTATTTAAATTTTGTAATTTAGTGTCTTCCATCCATGTGTAAGAGATTGTGAATGATTTCTACTTCACCTGTGAGACCTCCTGTTTTGGACATGACGAAATGGATAGGGATATAGGTCAGTATGTTGGGTCCATTTCCCCATGTTCCTGATGGGGCAAAAATGCAAGAATATCGCACGAAATAATCCCCTCATCCGTTATATGAAAATCATTCACAATATTTTTCTATTCTCTTCTCATGCTGTTGCATAAAAAGTATAAATTTTAAAAAAATTTAATTGATTTTGTTTGGCATAGGTCAAGAGTCATGTGTTTGGAGTGGGTGCATAGAGCTTGGGAGTGCAGGTGGGACCCTATGCAGTACCCCTGCAACAGGAGGAAGTGGTTATCACAGACATGTAAAGAGCAAAAGATGTGGCCTTTTCGGCATTGGGCGTAGAGACTATTGTTGTCTATGATAACTGAAAAAAGTTAGACATAATTCGAAGACAAGACAATATTCAGACTTCCTTAATTGTATAACCTTCAAAAATTTCCATTTAAAGATTATAACTAGTCTTTTACACACCATTTGAATAAAGTATGATCAACCACTATTGTTTATTTTGAAATATCTACTATTTTTACCATTTCTGTTCGGCCTTTACATGTTCAACACCTTTAAATATATATATATATATATATATTTTAATTGCAATTAAAAATTAAAATTTATCATTTAAAGATTTAAAATTTTAGTTT
Source organism: Isotoma anglicana (assembly GCA_034694685.1). NCBI lineage: Eukaryota > Metazoa > Arthropoda > Collembola > Entomobryomorpha > Isotomidae > Isotoma > Isotoma anglicana. The sequence goes on along the minus strand of JAQFYJ010000203.1, from coordinate 14,307 downwards.
CGTGGTTTAATTATTTCTCCCTATGTAATGCATTGGAAATTTTTCCAATGTCAATCTCCATATAGTCGATACTTATTAAACGCCCTGTACTTAAGGTTGATGAAACAAGTTTCATTTATACATTCATGAGAAGCTGAAAGTATTTTAAGTATTTTTCAATTTGCAATATCATGCAATAATCCAACAAACTGGTGTAAACATTTACCTTGTTCAGGACAAAATACATAATTGCAATATTTAAATTATTTCTTTTGAACTGATTGTGAGACTTTTTATTGATTTCGGCTTTGGCTTTTCTGATGTACTTTCCTAAAACAGTAATCATTCGCATCGTCATAAGAATCAGAGAACATTGATAAAAAATTGTTTTCTGCATTGTTCTCTGCATAAGAATTTGATTAAAGTTAAAATGACCTGGAGTAAAACCCCGTTTGTCTAATTAATTAAGTACGTATTGCTTTAATGCTTTTATACAGTTTTTGGAATCATTTTTCCTTTACATTCAAATTTAAAATACATATTTGATGTTCAGTATTTGTTAAAGTCTGCAAACGTTAAGAAATTAGATTAGATAAATAGATTTGAATAGTAATTTTTTTTTGAATTTATGCTGTTTGAATAAAATAGATTACTGCAAATTGCACTGCTAAATAAATGGAACTTTCATTAAAAAATTTAATACATTTTTATTTAGACTTTTTTAAATAAATCACACACCAATAGCCATAGCATATGTAAATTTTTAAAATTATCATTTAATGTAAATGAGGCTAAAATAATTGGATTTACTCTTAAAAAGGGTGTTATTCGAGCGTAATATCTGCATGTGTATTTGGTATTGTCTATCTTAATACAATATAAAATTTTTAAACGTTAATTTCACACAAAAATTGTAGACTTGATATTATGCGGACTTGATATTCTCATGAGATTGACTCTATTTGCAACAATAGTCTCTACGACCCGTGCGAAAAGGGCCACATCTTTTGCTATGTGAATAGTTAACGTAGCCGCTTCCTCCTGTTGCGGCTGTGTCGCATCGGACTGGCATTGCAAATGAAACCTGCTGACATCCACTCCAGACACAATCCCCTCCCCTTCCCCCCCTACTCGCCTCATCATCTTGACCTTTATTTCAAAATAAATAATTCAGTTTATGATTTAAGAATTATTATTGAGTGGGACTGAATTGTAAAATCTTATTACACTGAACAACATAAGAATATAAATACCAAATAAGAAAGTTGAAATTTTTTTAAAAAGTTGACCACACGTTAGATGTGTTTAAAAGGAAAGAAATATATAATATAAAGTAAGAACTGAACTTGAAATTTTACCTTTTAACACATTTGAGAAGAAAAATTTCATTTAAAAGGTTAGAAGATTACCTTGAGCAGGTTCCATGAACGTGCAGACGGCAATTAAGAATGCCAAAATTATGACAGTTGAAGATCTCATCATGTAAAATCTTCGTAAAAGCTCTAAAAACCTTGATTACAATATGACCGCTAGGGACGTTAGATTTGATGTGGTATTTATCAATTTAGTAAGTGAAATGAGTGATTAAAAGAAACGCAACTTTTATACTCATGATTTAGTTTTGAATTACTCCGTCTAGTATAATGATTTAATTCGTTATCTAGAGATAGTATATAGACAGACTATAAAATTGATAAAGCCACAGAATATGATTCTAGGGTTAAAGCGTCATTGGAGAATGAATAAATTATTACTTATTACCATATGTTTTATATCAAATGATTTCGAAATGTGTTCTCTGAGCTATTTGATAAAGATACGCTATGTAAATGTAACTCAAGACGAATTACGTAATCGCATGATTTTTAAATTATTTCCTTTAAATCCAGAATTTATTGCTCATACCACATACAGACCTAAAATAATGATAAATGGAATGAATGTCTAATTACCGTATCTCTCCTCAGGTCCTGACAGTCCATCCTCTTGAAAGGTTGCATTTTTAACCTACCCCAGAGTATAATAGCCCTCTGGTCCAGGGGTCCGCAGGTAGAACCCCAACTCTAGCCCAGAGTATGGTTCATTTGTGCAAAAAGGCATTTTCACTGATTCATTTTGTAAAGCCAAGTTGAAAATGTTGATTTCCGGGATTGGTTATGCATCTTCCTGTAGATGCATAAAATAACTCCCCCAGGGTTGTAACAAAAATACAGTTTTTAACTTTTCGTACATGTTTGAAGCTGTTTGACGTCAAGAAACAGAATAAATATTCATTCATATCAAAACACTTACGTCACTCGGTGTAGTTCCTTACGGTATAAAATATGTTTATTAATCTAACAAACAGTTAAAATTGATGTAGTGAATTCTTGTCACCCAAAAATCTTGCCAAAATCACTAAATCTGTAATTGAAAGAATGATCATTTGTTTTCCGTGTTGGCATTTCCCTAAAAATTGGAGATTGTTTTCAGTATTGCTTTATCTTAACATATTGTAGTTTCAGGAAATAAATGAAAAACAATTCATTCCAGCATGCAGCGATGACTTTTTAATCCTAGAAATACTAAACTATAAGTATAATTTTTGGTTCTGTGTGCTCTGCGGGTGGAGCCTATTTCACGGTAAGGATACATGCCGCCAAAGGCAGGCTCCACCCGCAGAGCACACAGAACCAAAAATTATACTTATTACTAAATACTCTATCAAAATTTATTAATGTAATAAATAAATTAGAGTTGCATAGACTTATGCGGAATAAGCGAAAAAGCGTCTATTGACAATGGATTGACAATTATTTATTACGCAATAATAAATAATTTTTTTAAACTTTTTCATAGAACTTAATAATCAGAATTTGAATACCCAAATAAGCGATTTAAACTCACATATTAGATAATCCATATAATCTGCATATATAAATAGATATATATAATCCAAAAATATTCTGTAGGTATCGCAATCTGCATCGGTTTTATCATCATATAGAATTTTAATCATGTTACTTTTACAAATAAAATTGTCAGTATAAAAGTTAGACGAAACGCTTCACTTTCCATCAGTTCGGTTTCCTTACAAACTATAAAAACACCACAGCAAATCTAAAGTCCCTGTGAGACTTCATCAACGAATTAAAACGTTTTAAAAGTAGAAAGTACTTTTTTTAATTTCCAAGATGAAACTGTCATCTGTCATAATTTTGGCGTTCGTCCTTGTAGTCTGTGCTTCCATGCAGCCTGCACAGGGTAATCTTTTGTTCACACTTCATCAATTTTACGCTTGTTTTTTTTACCTACAAGCCTACAATACCGTTTTAAATGTCTTCCTTTGGCCCAGCTCAGTGTTTAGAAATATCAAGCTTCTAGTTAATTTTATAGCTCCCATATTTTTTTATATAAATTTTACAATGTAGATGTAATGATTTCCAATTTGTAAAATACATTTTAAATTCAAAATTTAACTGATTTTGTTGTAACAAAGGTCAAGAGTGTGTCTGGAGTGGATGCCAGCAGGTTTCCTTTGCAATGCCAGTCCGATGCGACACATCCGCAACAGGAGGAAGCGGCTACGTTAACTATTCACATAGCAAAAGATGTGGCATTTTTCGCACGGGTCGTAGAGACTATTGTTGCAAACCATAATACAAAAAGTTTCATGACAGTTCTGTAACTTTTAAAAAATTTAAGTAAATCAGTCTTGAATCATTTCAAACGCAGGCAGCTAATTGTAGCCATTTGTTATTCCATGATTAATTATATATTATGAATTAAATCAGATATTTAATATATATATTTAATATTAATATAATTAAATATAGAGAAAGATATTTAAACAATCATGTGTTGAAATGTTAACTAAATTTTGTCGTGTTCGGGCTTACTATCGATTTAAGCCTAATGCAAATTTCCCATTAAACAAATAAAATAAATCTGAACGTAAAATTTACCAAAATTATAGTCAGGGTTTTCAAAAAAGTACCTTTATTCATCTCAAGAAATCTTAATCTCAAGAAAGAAAAATCCAAAGATTGAAAACATTAAATATTAATAGCAACCTCACAAAGTAATTAATTAACCTTCACCTTATAATTTCTTCATTTGCACTCATATTTCAATTACAACAACTAAATAACTCTAACATTCATCTTTTTTTTATGACTTAAATTGATTTTACAATCGCAATCACACACTCAACTCAAACTCATCATAATTCCAACTTCGAAAACACTCCTCGTATCATTCCATGTCTTATACAATCAATCAATAAATGTTAAAATTAAGTCTACAATCATCAACTATTTAACGTCATATACAATTCATCTTAAGCTTTTTCTTAATAGTTAATAATAATCGAACGGAATTAATTACTTATTTCTGCATCTAATGGCAGGACTCGCAGGACTGAGGACAATCAATAATTTTCTTATATACTCTCCATAGTTAATTAACAGTACAATTTTCCTTAATTATTTACAGTCGAATACGAACTATCACGTATATATGTATAATTATCATCATCATCATATCGGTCTTTTATCACGGTTTACTCTACCTACCTAAAAGGAAGTCCTATTTACAAAAATAGTCTTTGAAAAAATCATCTAATCATAACCCTATTCTTTACTTTCCTACCCCAAAACCCACTATAGCGTCTAGACAAAAAAGGAATAGATAATTATCTTAAGAAACTGAAAAATATTAAGCTCCCGAGAAAAACCCATATCACCAAAAAATTTCAAAATTGCACAAAAACCCTGGCAGGGCATGTTGGTTTCTTTGAATAGACAAAACCCAAATAAATCCTTATTGCAAAATCTAATAAAAAGAACCCGCATCCCCTCCCCATATATCTTAATACGAATGACTTCTACTGATTAATATTATCGTCTCGACTTCCTTCGAATAATTTCTGCTTAATCCCATACAAAAAACTTCTGCAATTTCTGGCAAAAATGTCTCCGTAGTTCAAAAACAACAAAATACTCTGAGGATAATACGAGTCTGATAAATTATCTACGTTTTAGCACCATTCAATCTCAGTTAGTGGCTTTTACATTTTATATGTATAATAATAATAATCAATAAAATTAACAAGAGAGCTAAAGCTATAAATTAATTAAATAAAAACTACAAAATGAATAATATTTAAATTAACCCCACGAACAATCTCAAAGGATTGATAGCTTGACCTTTTAAACTCCGAACAATTAGTCACAATTGATCTTTCCAAAATGATAGTATTTCCTTTTTAATAGCACTTGACAGCATATCCGATTACTTTATAAGGTACTTGTGTACGCGATTTCGAAGCTTATTATAATTAACAGTGGGTTCAATTAACGATTACTCGCTATCTTAAGTTATACTCATTAAATCCATAATATTGTATTTAGCCCCAAGAGAAAAACAAAGTTATTAAATTAAATTAAGCTAGATTAATTAGTATAGTGTGGTGACTCAAGTGAAACAATAAATAGTGTGACTTTTCAACAACGAGTCCAATTAACACAACCATAGTATGTAATTTAAACTCAGTGATAATCTTCATCATCTAAAGATGTGTCTTTTATATGAGCAAAAATGGACGCAAAAAACGTCTTAATAATTCAAAATACCTACCTTTCACTCGTATTAAAATTAGCCAATTAACTGAAAATAAGGTATGAAAAGTTTCAAAAATCCATTACTTCATACACAAAATCTTTAACCAACTTGGGATATATATCACAGTACAAATTTACATTGAAGAAGAAAAAATACTGGAATTATATCTAAAGGCATGCATTCAGGATATTTATCTTTTTAGTTTAATTAGTAAATTTCCAATGTTCCATTTGTATTGGTTTTAATTAGAATTTTGTATCAATCAGACTTATAAAAATTGTCTCTGTGTTAAGTTTTGTGTAATTTAAATCTCAATAAAATTTGGCCCGACTTGCAGTTTCATTCAATATTTTTTCATAAAAGTATTTTGGTTGGCTTTGGTTGATCAGTTTGAGTTTGCATTTTATTTTGTTATCAGAATCACTTATCCTTTGCATGCATTTCAATGTATTACTTACACGCACTAAATATTATTATTACACTCACGACATTCATTTCCCCTACCGATAAAACTGTCATTGAAGGAAGGAAAGTTAAGAGTTGAAGAGGTCAATGAGATATTTCATACTTTAATATATGTCAATCTCGAATTATTTCGTTGCAGTTTCTCTATCACATTTAACTGATTTCAATTCTCGCAAACGAAGCACTTTACATTCATTCGCATTTTTCGCATAAAATTTCATTCTCAAACCATTTTCAACCAAACTAAGTGGCATGGCACAGTTTTCTGAGATAATTATCCAATCAATATGAATGAAACTGAAAACAAAATTCTAATTTTTAAACTAACCACGAAACAAGGACAGGAAATAAAATTACTATTTAGAGTGAAAAATCTTTAAAGATTAAAGATCAAGGATGGAAAATAAGGCCAAGAAATATTGGAATTACTTAACAACAATTTTCTCTAAAAATTAAATTATCATTTTTACATTTTTTCTCTATACGTAAAGGCCATTTGGTAGTATAATAATTGTAAATATTTAAGAGTGATTTACTTTCTTTATCGTATTTAAGGAATGAATCAAGAGTAATCTGTGTTGTTTTCCTGATGTGAAATCATGATCGATAATCACCTTTTTGTCATTAATAGCAATGTTTCATGCACACCCTGTATAACATATAAGACCATTAGGGCAATGTGTCTTAACATTCACAATTTTTCAATCTTTTTTAGGCTAAATCTCCCCTTTTCAAAAAACTGCACTGTCTTTTATTTTTACGTTATTCTTTTCTCTTGGGTGTTTAAACACTATAATTTTTATACGTTCTGACCTTAAGTGATCTATACAATAATGATTCAATAATATTTTTCCCCAAAGATATGTGTCAATCTGCTTGCTTGGCTTAATTATTCCTTCGAAATGAAATTTATTCTAGCTTGATTAGCACCAAATGCCAAGAAGTAATATCGTATTTGATTTTCCCGAAACGAAATTCCATTTTAAATAGTTATTTTCACAGTGTGTAAAAAGTAGGCCTTGTTTAATATATCGTCTTCTTTAGTTCAGTATCTCGAGTACTTTAAGGTTTATGTTGATATCATAGGTATGCTTTTTGTATTATTCTAACTTCCAAGCAATAGCTTACTACAATTTACCAACCACCAACAACAACCTTCTAGAGGATAATGAATAATATAAACTTAACTCTCAGCAAGTGCCAACTTATCAAAAAATTACAAGCTAAATTGTATGTAAGCATAACGTTCTTACTCTTTGGGTTCTACAGGAATGTATCATTTTCAAAGCAAGGAGCTAAGAATTACAAAAGGAAAAGTAAAGCTACGAAAAATTAAGAGATAGTACAAAGTACAAGCTACTCAAATGAAGATACTTAATAACGGTAGTTAACTTTGAGTAATAATTTAACTTACTAAAAAAGAAGGCAAAATTATTTTGTGAGTTAATTGTATATTTAAGTCTAGAATTGTGCCTTGAGGAAGGATTAATTTATTGATTTTTAGTGAAAGGACCCTACCGGTTTTTGATCCCGTTGTTTAAAAGTATCCTTTCTAAATTTGTATTTTTGTAACTGTAACCGCTGACTGCAGTGAAAGTGGAAGTTATTTTAGTAAGTATACTTGGTTAGTTAACTTTGAAAGTTGTAGTAGGGGGATTGAAATTTAATTTTTCAATTGGTAGGTTACATTTAAGTCTGTAGAACGATTCTGAAGAAATCCTCTGGGGAAAAAACTTCAAGGTAGGATCTTACTATTTGAGTGGATTTTAATAGTAAGTTCATGTCTAATCCTTCCTGGCACGGGTGCGTTTTTTGGCACCTCGGGATTTCGCTTCTTCCCATTGATCTACAAAATGTTTAGAAATTGCACACATTTTAAAATTTGAATACACGTATTCAAAGAGTGCATATAATTTATGCAATTAATTTCAATGGAAATTTAATTAATAATTGATTAAATTACCTCCCATTTCATCAAAAGCAATGTTGCTCTTTGGAGCTTGTGCTGGAGGAGCCTCCACCGGCTCTTCAGCAACCTTCACCTCTTCAGGAGTGACATTCTCCTTGGCAGCTTTTTTCTCCTCCACAGCTACAACAGCAGGTTTGACCTCTTTGGCTGCCTTCTTTGGGCTAGAATCCTTCGCCTTTTTGCCATCATCCTTCGTCTCCTTCTTCTCAGGGCTGGCCTGGACTTGGACTGGAGTTGCTGGCTTTTTCTGGAAAAGTTCAAGTTCCTTCAGGACAAGTTGTGGTTGCACCTCTTGTTCTTCTTCTTCTTCAATGACTACGGGTTTGGCCACTGGGGTAGCTTCCTTCTTAGGGCTTGAAGGCTCTGGCTGAGTTTGACCTGGAGTCTTCTTCTTCTTGTCCTTGCGGGAAGTAGCTTGGATCCATTCACCTATTTATTTATTTTTATTTCTTGATATTATTTCAACTTTTAAAACTTCAAATTTTTTCAGAAATGCCATTGTTTTCGAAATTAAAAACTTACCGGACTCGAAGTCCTCTGGCTTGGTAGAAGGTGCCTTAACCTTTTCCTTCTTAGCTTGAACCTTAACCTGAGGAGGCTTATTCTCCTTATTGACCTCAGCCTTAGCGACCTTCTTGATAACTCCATTCCTCTCCTTATCAACTACAGCATGACCATTAGCCTTAGGTTTCGACCCCGCAGATGAATTCCCCGAACTCTTCGTGCTTTTCGAACTCGTCGATGAATTCACCGATCGATTTTTGTACGACGAGGAAGATTGGAGAACAGCCAAGTGGGCAAAACTAGGCTCTTTTGTTTGTTGAAATCCAAACATGTAGACGAGAAGGGCTCCTACTACGACTATGATGACCGGGATGGCCAACTGGGGCTCTAGTCCTGTCCCTGCCAGAATGTCCATGATTGATTCAACGTTATTAGCCAGTTAGTCAAAATGAATATCGCTTCGTTATCGTAATCTCTCTTCTTCTGTGGAAAAACAATTAAAAATCACTTTTAAAATTTACCTAAAAATCCTTTTTTCCCTATTTACTGTAATTTCACTACATCAACCAAATAAACTCTTATCAAATTCCCAAAAACTACAAAATTCACGTAAAAAATTATCCCAACCTTCAAAACCCACGCTGTTAACAATACTTGTAAATGCCTCCGAAACTAAAACCCCACAAGCACTTCAAACAGCACAGAAACAACTTCAAAATATGTTTTCTTTAATAAATTTCTTAAAATGCTCCCAGTCTTCTGTCTAGCCTTTAATCCCCAAATAAAAAAAAATAAAGCTCTTACCTTTTCCCAACCTAAATAATTGTCTCTAAGCAGTACAAGGGGAGTCTACTGCTGGAAAGATTGAAAGGTTGAAAATGGATTTTGACAGTTGTTAACCCTAAGAAGCCTATAGCGTAATACAATATTATAATATAGACTTGGTAAGAATAAGCCGGACAGGTAAGTCAAAGTTACAGGTTGGATGTTGTTGGAGTTAATTGACAACAGGTGGATTTTGCATAAATATCCATTCACCACGTACTATATACTATATAGAATATATTGGAATTGGAAGGAGTATTCTTACCTGTAATCTTTTACTTAATGAATCCCTTAATAATACCAACCAAGATGTAATAATGTTCTTCTATATCTCAAAAAATCCAATCCAATCCAATCCACTTCTACGAGCACAAGAACATTAAACCTGCCTGTATGCAATATGCACAATAGAGGTAAGTAAAAATAAGTGGTTGAGAAGAAATTAAGGTTTCATCAAATGTAGCTGGATACAGAAAGTCAAAATATTTTATATTGGTGAGATTCCCTTAAGGATTTTCCCTTCTATTGGAATCTGTCCATATGGAAGGTTCCACGTTTATTAAACACTTACGTCTTCTTCATCTCACCTTTTTTATCCTTGCAGATTCCCATCCAATCCTTTTGCACAAGAAGATAGGCCAAAACTTTTATGTATGGGATTGATAGGAATTTTTTGCTCAAAGTATTCTCCTATATTAACTTTTTGGATTTTCGAGGATGGACCACCACCACTGCCACTTGTACCGAATCCTAGCTTTTAGAGGATAGCACTTGATTCAATTGCAGTTCAAGAGCACCGGATTCAATATGCGGCGAAATAACCATGAGGATTTCGGAACATTTTTGAGTTTAGAAGTTACGTTTTTCATTATAGACCTTTAATTGTCTATATATTAGACCAGACGGGTTCAAAGGGTTCATTACTGGATTAGGGTTCTTATGTAATGTTGAAACTAGTATAAAGGAATATATGCTTAAGTGATGTGATGAGATGAGTGTTAAGATTTACTCAAAGGATCATAAAAGCCATCATCCATTATTTACAGACTTAAAGTCATTTAAATAATACTATAAGCAGAATAATAAAGATTACAATCCACCCTTGCCTTTAAAGAGAAATACGATACCAAGATTTATAAACAGTCCGATAAAATGATAGGATATTTATTCCTAAAACTAAAGGGTTAAAAGGCAGAGTTGGCTTTTTAAATTTTTACCTGAATATTCCATTCTGGTAGAATGACATACAATATACAATTTACTCAATTTGTTTTGCCATTCACATGAGATTATATACCTGTTGCAAGTAATTTAATCCTACCTAGCATGTTAAATGTAAAATTCGCATAAATGCAAAAAGACAACGAGGAGGGGGAGAGAATGTGATGGTGATACCACTGCGACCTGTTGCACATGACACGTATCACTATTTCCACATTAAATCAATGCTAATCTAAGCCCGCACACTTAACCTGGGGAAACACACGTTTTTATCAATTAGGTAATTAAGCTTATATTAAGTTACCCTTGTAAAGTTTAAGAGATCATTCATGTATTAGGGTTTTTAAAATGGAGAATTGGAATGGCTGGAGATTTTTACTAAATTAAATTGGAATGTTTTAATAAAAACAAAACCCAAACTGACAAAACAGAAAGAATGCTTTTTTGTTATAAATGTATGACCTCCTATCCTTTGTTGTTTTGTTATGATCGGAAGAATTGGCTTGGCATGGCTCGGCTGGTATGCATTTTATCTCCATACAACATCAATATATCAACATCAATAGTTATAAATTCCATTTCATTATGATTTCCAGAAATTTTTATTTCATGGAATAAAACCAATGCTTAGCTAGAGGTTATTCTTTAAAATTGGAAATAGGTGAAGGCAAAGGTTTCAACGTTCATTCTTATAGAAGGCACCAGCTGAAGTGGAAGTCATGTAAATTCTTAAGATGTCACAATACTAAAACTATTAACTTAAGATGTTAGTTACTTTGTTGGTTGTTTTGGATTTTTGGAATGTTCTTGTATTTTTTAGATGGTTTCATAGATGTAATATATTTTTGTAAAGCTGAAGATTTTTCACCCCATTTGTTTAGCTGTTTGAGTAAAAAAGTCTCATAATTCTCCATTTTGTTCTAAATATTTTAAGAAAATCTGCACTGATTTTTTTAATGTTTACAAATATTTCAAAATTTATTTTATTATTGAATAGAAGATAAAGATTAAAAAATTTTAAACGTCTATATCTGTAATATAGTACGTAGAAATAAAATGATGGACTCACTTTTAAAACTTCAGTTTTTCATATCATACTAAGATTCAAGAGCTGGAAAAATTTCAATAACGTCCTACCTCAGATTTTTAAGCTCATTGGCATTATGTTTTAATTTTAATAACAAAAAATACTGTGCAGATCCAGAATTCAATTCTTTTTTTTAGCAATAAAATTTTATAAATTGCTTTTTTTGCCGAAGGAATATAGGAAAGATGTTCTCGTATGCAATCCCATTGCCCCAGAAAAAAGTACTTTAATCTAATCACAGAAACAGTTTTATGTATGTATGTATGTATGATTTTATTGACAGACCACATTCATGGATCAAGAATTACTAGATATAATTTATTTGCATAATGAATTTAATAATTACATTTTATCGTATACCTTGTCATATATTCAAAGAAAAACAGTTTTTGTAATTACATATGTTATATGGTGTACAGATTGATTAGAAATTCATAAAACTTTGATATGTTATATCAGAAAATATTTCATTTTTTCTTTCCAATAGGCCTAGCCAACTCTCTAATAATGGGTAAGCCACCAAGCACAATTCTTAAGTTACCTGGAGGCCTTACTTGACTTGGAAATACTGTATTTCCGCTAATTGCGCCAACATTTCCAGCCCCAATTACACCTGCAGGGTACCCAGCAATTCCCCCAACTGTACCTGCAGGGTACCCAGCAATTCCCCCAACTGTACCTGCAGGGTACCCAGCAATTCCCCCAACCGTACCTGCAGGGTACCCAGTAATTCCCCCAACTGTACCTGCAGGGTACCCAGCAATTCCTCCAACGGTACCTGCAGGGTACCCAGCTATAGCTCCGATGGGAGCTCCAAAACCAGGGTTCGCCACACCTCCGAAAACATTTGGATAATAGCCTTGTAAATTCGAAGGAAATGCTATTTGTTGTGTCTGATCAAGTTGACCACTTATAATGTGGTAGGTCGAGTAGTACTAGTAGGTCTAGCTGTGGTCGTTGCAACGGTTGTAGTGAGAGCAATAATTGGACGATTTAAAGTTAAAGGGATGTAAAAGGGCCTAAAAACTGAATAAATGAAAACTATCGTTATATCATGAAAACCTTACATTTTTATATTTGAATTAGGGAAGATTAACAAGGGCTCTTAGTCTCTTAGTCTTCCCTACCCTTTTTAAGTTTAACTTACACCATCCTATAGCTTTCTGATTTCCAATTAAAATGCTCCCAAGGAAAGTAACATACCACGTTATCCTCATGTTTAATTTTTTTAAATTTATTTTTAATAGAAATTGAATGTTGTTGAAAAGTGCTAAAATCTATTTTATAATGATTTTATAAAACCTTAGTAAACGAATTTAGAATTAACCAAATTACAGAATAAACTTTAAGCTTTATACAAATTCTATAATTTCCGAGGAAGGACAAAGACGTGTACGCTTTGGGAACTACGCATCCAATGACTCTGATTCGATTATATTATAATTAAAACTTACATATGTAAGCATTAAAGTGATTTCAAACCAGTGTTTTTTATCCCTAAACCGTCCCAATTTAGAAAATCAAAGTTTAAAAAGTACTTAGTAATTGTGCGTGAAGTGATGTCGCATACCAGATTACCTATTTTCCTTTTTTTAACAATTTTTGTTACAAAAGTAGGCCAAAACTAATACTTAAACCTTTTGAAGAATACGAACGCAAACACAGATTTTTTATATAAAAAAGGTATAAAAACCAGCAAGCTTTGCCATTTAAATGTTTACCCTACTCCAAAAAGCATTAAGATTGACTTGACATTTAGGCTTGAAGGTTGAATAAATAAAATCGACTAAAAATCAATTGACCACATCACACCACTTGCTATTGTTTTGCATTTTTCACACCGTTGCATCATTTCCTTCCGCAGTTGTGCGGGCTAGAGATAGAAAGCCAGTAAATGAACTAATTGTAACAAATAATTTTAGATTATAAATTCATTTTCAGTACATCACACTTAAAGCATTTAATTCCGATGTTTACGTGATGATTTTGTGTGAGGTCGTCAGGTAAAGCCAAGGTTAAATGTAGTTTCCAGCGTTCATGCACTTGAAACTTCTTTGTTTATTAAATTAAGATAAAAACGAAACCTGTATTCCATCACTTATTTTTATTGAACTTGAGCACATGCATCCACTTTACGAATTTTTAATGTTTGTCAGAAATTAAAAGGCAGGATAACAGTATTTATTGCATTGAATATAAATTATTTACTGGAAAATCATACATATATTTTTAATAATTTCAAACGTGGGCATGGTTTACTAAATCCAGTGCACGTCCGTTAGACTGAAGACAAGTAATAATGAGTTTACATTAAATTGATGCAAATTAATGGCCATGATGTATTTTAATACTGAGGGGATTAGAGAGAAATGATTAACATCCGGTTTCAGGTAGTGAATCATTCATGTATCATGTACATGAAAATTTCTTGTTCATGTCATGTCATGTACATGAATGTTGGCGACATGACATGAATTTTCCAAAGTATACATGGCATGAACATGACATGAAGAGGATCAACATGACATGAAACAGACTCATGTACATGAATTACATGAATTTCGTATTTAGCGCATTATACAAAATCCATGTGGCAGGAAAAGTTGTGCAATGCAAATCGGCCATGCTGCACATTTTTTCACAGCTACATGAGTGA
>JAQFYJ010000202.1:0-17092 GCA_034694685.1 Isotoma anglicana | reverse complement strand
AAAAATATGCAAATTATGTATTCAACCATACTGCATAGTTCTAAAGGCCAAGTACAAAAGAGTTAGGTTGACCCGAGAACTTTTATTTCTAGTATCTATTTAATACACAATAGTAAATCAAGTGAGTAAGATTACTTAGGCAAGCATTGCAATTGTATTGTAATTCCAGCAAACATTATGCGGCTACTTTTGTCATGGAACTTTAATAAGCCAAAAGTGGTTACTTTTGCACTATCTCATTACAATACAAACACGAGCAAATTCCTCACATAATAAAAAATGGTGACTGACATTTATGACACCGAAATTATAATAGAAATTTGCTCTAGCTTGTATTACCCATACTTCTGTCTGAGCGTGTGTAAATATAATGCAAATATTAAGTACATAAAAAAGCATTCACATAATAAATAATAATAATAATAACAATTGAATGGACAACTGATGGGATCTGGTACAGTGTGACTTAAATATTTGAATGAAGTAGAGATAGTGATAGCACATTAAGTAGGGAGGATTCCATTAAAATAATTCCACATGTTTATAATACCTACTTCTCCAGAGTAGTTTACACTCTACAACTACTTTTAATGTTTTAATACACATCGTGTATTTAGAAAAAGTGAGGAATTTAACATTAAACTAATATTAATATTGTAATAATAACCATCTTCCATAAATATTTCACATTTCAATTCAATCCCATCATTAATACACATATCGCATCGCTTAATAAATTCATACTTCGGGTAAGTATAAGAAGCGTAGCCCATTCTGCGAAAGTAAAAAGTCTTACAGCTAAGCTTGTTAAAGATAAGAGAGAACAAACCACAGCAGAAAAGTAGAGAGGAGACGAGACCACAATAGTTCGATTTCGACGACCATGAATACATATGGTTTTGATCATCATCGCATATCATAATAGTGATGAGGATTTAAGGATGAGAATATTATGAAGCGGTTCTATCTACTAGTCAGTCCATACTTGTAAAATAGTTGAAGTTGTAGTGGTTAATATTTGTTGCATTGCAACTTTGGTCTGGGGCCTGGGGAAAGATACAATTCAACTTTATTTAAGCCTATAATAGTAAGAGTAACCCTCCTCTGGGGTTGTCATCTATCTAATGTTAAATGCCTTTGCAAACTATTATTCTCGAATCTGTGTAAAATATTCTTTAGGTAAAATGTTATACTTGCTAAGCTTATTATTACGGTGCTTAAATAACTAACAACTTTAGGCTCTAAAGAAGGAAACAAACTTGTTTCGCAGTTTTAACATTACCTTACTTACTTATTTATTATTACTTAGGTTAGTCAAGACTCAACTAATACTCTCTCTAGTACTCTCTTTATATTTTACACTATCATATGACATGACATATTATTATTCTATTAAATATTTCTTCTTATACACTACAATCAAATAATTCCACATTTCCATTCCAAAACAGCATTTTCGGACTATTTTGCAACATTTTCCCCAAGCTCGTGTCTTCTCTTTAGCTCTTAGTGCTAATAGTGTATTTGTAGTAAATTGTCCATGGATAAAGCGTGTTACAGTAACGATAATAATTTATTAATCAATCGATTTATCCCGGTGTATCGTAAACTGTATATATTAAACTAGGTTATCTTATTAGGAAGGAAGAAGAGTTTTACTAATATTGTATGTACATAGTGAAATTTAGTTAAATAGTTTAGATTAGACGGCATTTATTTCGTTTTGCGAAATCCCTTCATCGTCTTCTGGTTTTCCTACTCGTGGTCTAGTAGAAAAAAAGTTAATACCGATTTTTGGAAATTGGTTACATTACAACATTACAACATTTCTGCGGCTCTAGTGGCCCTTTCCAATGATATGAGAACAGGTAAAAGATGCAATATTATTGTACCAATAATAATAATGCACAATAATGCTATTAATTGTATTTATGGGTTATAGCAGTGAAACATAATAGTATTTAACCAGCAATAGAAGACTAAGTGAAGAAGTTGGTGTTATTAAAAGAATAGGTAAATAGGAACGTTATAATTTATATGGGTGGTTAGAAACTAACTAAATGCTGACTCGCTAATCACTGATGATGGTGAAGGATACACGCAGATGAAAAGAATAGAGTTAGGAATAATTAGTAACATTATTATTATATTTTGTTAATATTAAATAGTAACTTTGTGACTGGCATTTTATTTTCATGGTCAAATAAAAGCAGAGGTAAGTAGTAAGTCAGTCGTAAAGAGTGTATACCTACCTACCAGTGTCTCTGGTTTTACCATAGGTATAAAAATGCCGTCTACTTTCTGCACAATGTAAAAAATAATACAATTGATTGAATGTATTCTATATGTACATGATGAGAAAGAGGTATTTTTTTCCATTCCAAAGTAACACAACACCTGTTGATGGACATATTTTAATATAATAATCACAATCAAAATTAATTAAATAGACAAATAAACTAATGAGTTTGTCCTTTGTGTGAATTTATGAAATCGCAGTTATAGGTTGACAATAAATTTGCCGACGGTGTTGGAAGAGTCGGAACAAGAGACTGAAACTAGTCCTGGAGCTGGTCCTAGGAGGATGAGTAGTTGTGACAAACCACGGAAGAGACTGGTCAGGATGCCAAATGCCACTGAGGATGAATCCGACTCGGGTCATCATAAAGGGGATGATGATGAGGCCTTCAAGTCTGACAACGATTACATAAGTGCTGCAAGTTCTCTTCCGGGAAGTGTTAGTGCTAGTGCGTATAATAGTTTGGAACGACCCTTACAAATCACAGGAGCTTATGGAAGTCATCGAAATGGAGACTCGGATACGGCCTCTTTAGTCAGTGCAAGTGATGGAAATACTACTTATGGCTCTCCTATTTCATCCCCTTCCTCACCCACCTATTGGACCCCGTCTCAAGGGTCAAGTTCACAGGTGAATTTACCCAACCTTATGTTTATTACATATTTATCCTAATCTACATTAACTTCTTCCTTTTTTAAGTTCATCTAATATAATTATAATCTTTAAATTTTCTTCTTCCTTATTTTTTTATTGTGTAAAGTATAAGGAAAGTCCTACAGTAATTATATGTGTTACCAAAGCATCTTCTTGCTCACTTTTTTGCCTTCCGCAAATAAAAATTTCCGACATTCTCATTCATAATTACTTCATACCCCTTGACACTTTTGTAAACGTTTAATGAAAGGAAACGATGGTCGAATGAATTTATCATTCGACCACAGAGATGAAAATGGTAATGAATAATGCATTCTAGATATTTATTAGACATACATAATTAAGAGTTGAAAGAGAATTCTTGGTAATCTCTCATTTCTGCATTTTTACTCACTCGACCACTATTATTCTGATTTATTGTAACACTTAAAAAGTTTTTAAATTGGAAGCAACTAATTAAGGAATACAGCTTTAAAATTAAGTCTAAATTAATACATGGTATTAATAACAATTCCTTTTTCACTGTGGTATAAAATGTGTAAAAACGAAACTCAAACTGATTGTGAAATTAATTAATTTTATTGTAATTAGGAAACAATTACAAACCACGATGGAGATAAAACTCCTGTGAATGAAGGAGATCCTACAGAAAGATATGAAGTTGCAAGCTGTCCTGGGTCTAACAGCAGAACTGAATTCGAAAATGGAGCTACCTCATTACGAAAGGTGCATAATAATGATAATTTTTTATATAAAGATTTTAAAGATAAATTAAAAATTTGTAAAAAAATTCTTTTCTGTAAAGAAAAATGATTTTAACAATTTTTATTTAATTTTTTATTCACGCAGCGTGGCAGTTCTTGGGTACCAGCTTTACCCATGTTCAATAGGCATGAAATCTCCTCCTGCGGAGTCATTCCAGAATCTCAGAAAGAGCATATGATCAAGTGCGTTCATTTATTAAAAACTTTTTATCATATTCTAAGTGTTTTAAAGATAAATGAAACCCTCAATATAATGGATTGCTGCTCACAATTTTATTCTCTTTTTCAAATTTATTTTTCCTTATTGTACAGTAAAATAATCCATGAAATGCTAAATTGCTATTAACTTATCGTTATCATGGAGTGAAGTTTTTTTGTTTTGCAAACAATTTTGCCTTTTTAAGTAGAAATGAATCTTCTTTCATAATATATTAATGAAAGCCGACAAAAAGAAGTGTTGGTTGCATGCAATCTATTTAATACTTATAAACTGAAGATCTAATAAACGTTTGTTTGTTTGATCTCAAGTCTGAGCCCTGCCCTAATTTCGTACGTTACTGATACTCGTGTTTGAACTTTCCAACATAATTAAACCAAGTGGGCGGAAGTTTGAGGTATTGATTGTTTTTACAGGTACGCTTTTGATCCTGTAAGTAGAGCATCTGAAAAAGATGCAACAATTTTGACTGGGGCTGAATGGAGAACTTTGAGGAAGGACTTAAATAAAAAGGATCAAGATGTAAGATCTTTCATACCCGTTGAATAAAGTTTCATACCTAATTTAGAAAATCACATCTGATTTTGTTGATTATATATCCACTCCGGTATAAATTAATTAGCTTTTCTAGGCATCTAATATTATTGTTTAATTTTCCACCTACTAGAATTATAGAAAACGATTCGCTCAAGAAGAAGGCAACGATGTTGAAGGTGGTTCAGCAATTGACAGCGGGTCCCAGAGACCATACAATTCAACTGATTTAGAAGATGAGGCTGAAGAATATTTAGAATCATTTCCAAATCTCGTAGAACAGTTGTTCAAAAATCTAGATATCCTTAAAGAAAGAGAGAGAGGGTATGTTTAATTAACTGTTATATAATTCACCTTATTTCGTAATCAAATCACGCAATAGCGTACATGCTTTTATTATCTTGAGTTAATACATTTCATTTCTGGTTATTATTTCAGTCCTTCAGAGGAAGAACTTGACGAAATCTCGGTGAGTTTTTTATAAGAGACAATCTTAAACAGATAAAAAATGATGTCAACTCTAACGAACTGTTTGCTTTTGATTTTTTCCAGAAACGGTTCAATCACCTAGCATTTACTTTCAATACGGAGCATATTACATTAGAACAAAGAATAGATTTAAAGTTTAAGGAACATGACAATTCCAGAAGTCGGATGCAAGATATTATCACGTCACTCTCCGATTCCCTTCAGGTAGTTAATATAACATAACATTACCTCTGTTCTTATTATTATAGCTAATTCCATCAAAAATAACATTTTGCTATTATAATAATAATTTAACAGAGACTTGAAGATATTTCGAAGTCACCCAAAGTGCCTGAGGAAATTGTTCAACTGTCCAGCTCGCTCAAGCATGTTGCAGGAGACTTGGACATGCATTCCAATAATTTATCCAGAACTTCCAGGGTAAGAGTAACATCCTCATTTACATCATTAATTGTATTCTTTTGCTTGGTAATCGTTATTGAGTTCAAATTTTAATCATTTTGACTTGTTAAGTAATTTGAACTTTGGTAAATTAGTAACCGAAATATAAGTTATCATGCAGTAGATAATTTACGCCTGTAACGGCATTTTATTGTCACCTTACATCTCGTCCCTGAAGATAGCTCAGTTGTGTTAAATTGTTGAAATCTTTCTATTTTCAGAGGGTGGGAATGATGGATGTTCAGATTCGATTATACAAGATGATAGAAGTAATGGTTTTATATGTACATATTTTAAGGAATCTCTATGATAACGTTGAAAAGGACTTCCAAAATGCGAGGTCAGTGACAAATTATGTTATTCTATTTCTAAACTACACGTATCGGGGTTTGACTTACATCTATGTAATCGCAATTCACTTTCGATCTATATGGTATGTATGCAAGATGCAAATTGTACACTTGACACGTGTTTGTTCTTTTTCTTTTCTCCTGAAACATAATAAATCCAGTGGTAACATTGTGACCCTGAGGATGTATGCATTTTTAATTTCAAGGCTTTATTCAACATTAGATACTTCTCTAAGCTTGTTTTTAAGTACAAACTTAAACTGGGGACCCGAATCGTCTTTAAAATGTAGGAAAATTAGGATTTTTCAGTATTTCATACATTGATCGATTAAGATTTTTTAGTATGCATATCTTTTAATGTTTTAAAAGTTTGAATGAATCACAAACAGTAGTGAATACTTCATAAAAAGAATAATTTATAATTCGTGCAGTAAGAAAAGGAAACTAATTTAATCCTCCTTCTAAAATATGTTTTTCCATTGTAAAAGTGTAGAAGCTCTTTAATTTCCTTGAAAGTAAAATTTATGTAAAATTTATGAACTCTTCCGTGGGGTTTGTAAGTTTGTACAATGCACGGCAACATAATCTCCAGATTTATACTAATGACATAACGGGACTATCCATTCCCTGTTTGTACTAAAGTGGAATAAAATAGGTAGAGAGCTAATCTTAAAAGCGGATACTAGACGGTTTGTTACATCCAACAAATTAGATAGTTGTAAGTTTCTAGCTAAAAGCAAAAACATTCTGTTTGAAGATAAAAAGAAGCCATAAAATGAGCATGTAGGGATTACAGAATGGATATTAATTTCATTCAACTACTTAGAGAGCATAAAATAAATTATCTCTCCTGGTTGACTTTAAGATTAAGTAAAAAGAAATAGGATTTTGCTCACATTACAAGTTGATGGGTTACTTTCTATCTTCAGTTCAAATACTGCACATTTGCCACTTGTTACAAGCACAATTAAATGCATACTTTGTATTGTACTGAAATTGTTGTGCAATTATATTAAAATTTTATGCATAAACTGTATAAAATAAATGTAATAGTTTCACAAAACAAATGTAGTTGCGAGGAATATTTGCATTTTTAACTTCTGATATAATTTAATCATCCATAAAATTTCCGTCATTGCATTTTGCAAATATGTAGATAATATGTAAATAGTATGTTTTGTTACGGTAATATTTCTCAGATTAGATTACATTTATGATTTTCACATATAAACTCACACACGACGACAAGAAGAGAAAAGGATGGGTTGCTAAAAAACTAGGCGATAAAATCAAAAAAAGATTTTATAGTTTGTGGGATTAATAGCTTTGTCGTTTGCAACTGCAAATAAAAACAAATTTCTCTCTGCTCTTTTTTATGTTTCCTGTAGCCTTTAGGTACTAAACCGGAATAAAAGTTTTTTTTCTTAATAGTTTAATCAATCAATGCAACTATTTTTATTTTGGAGGACGAATAAAATTTTTCTTTTTAATTAGCTTGAATGTGTGTTAAATTTAAAGATTAACAACAATGACAAATTTTACAGCCTTTATCCATGTTTTGTTACCATTAAGAAAACACTTGAATTTTTACGAAAAACATAAGGATTTTTCTTGAATATTTTTAAATACAAGAAAACAAACTTTCTTATAATGTTTTCAAAGCCTTTAGTAGAGGAACATTTTTAAATTTTTATCAAAAATTAATAAAAAATTTGAACATTAAAGTAAACATGCAATTTAAACTTTATCACAGTCATGTTTATAAACAGTTTTCAAACTCAAGTTTGCTCGGTTAAAGAAATTTTTCTTTCCAACTGTTTGGCGTTTAATTTCGGTTGAGCCGAATTTCATCTAAAATAACAGTTTACCTGGTACATTTCTTTTGATTAAACCATTCTTAAAACAATTAAAACACAAAATGAAAAGCATCTTTTAAAGCGAAAATGAATCAAGTTAATTCTAACATTAAAGATGTGTCTTACGATAAAGTACAAGACAGTAAAAAATGAAGTCTTATAGGAAATAAAATGAAGTAAGACAAATGTTGCATTCAACTTTTTAATTTATGACTGAAGATGAGACAAAGTAGAGATTGCTTATTATTACTACCTTGTATAATTCTCGTCTTTCCTAGCCTGTGTAATTTTCTAATGAATTTAATTTCAACGAGACTTTAATGAAAGTGTGAAGGAGATCATGCTCATCATAAGTAACATCAGTTAACAATCAGTGATTGATGAATGTTGAGATGAAGCCTATTTTGTTGCAATTTTTGCAAAAATAATTACTTACAAGGTACAAAAAATTAATGATTATCTTCTTTTTGTTTTAATGACTGCAGGAAGCTTCTTGTCGAGCACAACATTACATTCTCCAGCTGCAAACCAGCAGCCAAGCTAAATAACAACAATAACAATAATGGAAAGGTATTTACTTTCTCTGCATTTTTTCTATATATATTTCAGTAATTTATTGCGACACATATTCATATCAATATGATCTGTCTCTTTGCATTCTGGGGCATCTCTTATCATAATGTGTTTAATTATAATTATTATTAAATGCTTTTCATCGTTCCTTTTAATCTAAAGTAATTTAAATAATGATAAAACTGCAGCTTTCTAAGTCATCGTTGTCATTGACATACGTTTGGAGTATCAATTAATTTACATAAGTGTAGTTCACATGGTTAACATTTATGTAATTTTAATTGGCCATCAACTTAGGAATTTACAATTAAGACTAAATGAAACTGCCTACGGTATTTGCTTTTATGAAATGACATGCATAAGTAAATACTCTTGTGTTATCAATATCAAATGGTGCTTAACTCATACTCGAATGTCCTTATTGCACATGCAGCATTAATGAATCAGAGATTGGAATCTCTTCCATTTGAGTAAGTAAGAACAAATAATTATTCGATGGTAATCTGTTGTTTGCCTTTTTTTTATTTTTTTAAGTAAACTAAATTTGCTTTACGTATTCAATTCCACTTTTTTGTCCAAAGAAGTAATTCACTATTTTAATAATAAGATCTTGTCCAAATGAGCATCTTCATATTATTATTTGCCACATGACGTAGAGTATTTTTGGTACATTGAGATTGATTGTTAAAATTATTCCGGAAGATTGATGAAAAAGATGATAAATTAAGGAATGAATTCTCCTTCAAAATTCTTTATATATTTTTTTGCTTAAAATAATTTTATTTAGTGATAAAAATGTTTAGCTTTTGTGATCTCACTGCCGTCTTACCATATTTGTGACGGCTTTAAGGTTTCACAATGTGGTTTGGTTAGGTTGATAATTTTCTAGAGTTGTATATGTTTATTTATACATGATTACTTTATTGAATGACTTTTATATGTCCACAGGACTCTAGGGAAGAAGGTTCATCTTATGAAGGTCAATCACAAAGGTAAGTACTTAATGATATTATGCATATCTCTCTCTCGACAACCTTTTTAATGTTTTTGTTTGATCGTTGTACAAGTGAGTACTTAACAAGCGCAGTAATCACACGTACTAAATACTTGTCGTAATAGTAATTGCATGAGAGTAAAACACACAAAACTTGGGCAATTTTCACAATCTTCTTCCTAAGGTTGCATTTACTTAGGAAAACACCATCTAGTCTAATAGCTATATAGATACAATCAAACTTGCATTCATGTTTTAAAGCGAACAAGCAATTATATTATCTCTCTCGCATCAGTTGGTTATCTTGTGTGGCGAGGAAGTAATAATACAGTTAAATTTTAACCATTTTCTATTTATCATTTGTCTGTGGGCAAATGTGCGACCTTGCCTTGCAGACAATAAAGATGCCTCTCTATCATCATTATCATCATCATGAATTAATTATTATTGTTTTCAAATTATGTGATACTTTGCTCATGAAATGATTTGTTCGATTGTTCGTGTCCCCGTAGGACCCAATTATTACTGTACAAGTATAATATTAGACCTGCACAACCGATTATGAATTACATAAATGCAAATAATAATACGTGTATAATTTAATTATCAAATCACCATCATTATTATGCCTCGTGATGTAGCCGATTATCATATAGAATATATGAGACACATATTCAGGAATCAGTATACTTTAAAATCATCTTCAAATTTTTATAAAAATGAGCACAAGGCTGTGGAGGGTGTAGGATTATTTTTTAGTGACATGAAATGACACACATTGTACCTAAAAATCACATTCAGATTACACTTCAATCCGTTAGATTTACTTACTTACACTTTTCAAACCGAACATGAAAATACAATTATAACTTAGAGTAAATGTAAAATCAAACAATCTTTAAACGGATGGTACTTAATGTTAATTAAACTAAATGTTATTATAAATGATTAATCTTTCAGAGATGAAGACGGGAGACCTAGACAGATTCTACAGCATTTACTTGGGCCAAAGAAATCTAATGTTGGGTTAGACTATAAGTTAAGAGAAGAGTTGGTGCTTAAGGAAAAAAAATCCAGTACTAACGTTATCATTAGGTAAGTCACCTTTCTGTTCATTTTGATCTTTTGACATTTTTCTTTTTTATATAAAAATCACTGACATAATTGCCTAGATATTCAGAGAGCCTAATTGGTTATTTACAAAATGCATAGATATTATCAAATTATTAATTTAAGTATAAGCATTAAGGAAGATTTTTATTTTTAACTTTTCAACTGAAATTGGCCTTTTGACTTTTTTATCTTTCTTTTGACCTCTTTGACTTTCACATGCATTTTTTCCATAATTCACTTAATTCATAATAATCATAAAGCTTCTTTTATGGCAGTTGGATGATCGATTTACTCAGCATATTATTTATTCTTTGGGTTTTTATGTCAGTTTTTAATTATACGCCTATCATTATATGCAGAAAAAGTGCGAAATGATGCAGATGCATTTATTTTTGTCTAACTCACTATTAGATAATATGTAGAACAGAGAGAATTTCTTAATTTAAAAAAATCAGCACGTAATACTTCGGCTTTCTACAAAGGTGTTTATTCCATCACGATAATATGACAGCTAATTTTTGAATAAACAAGACACCACGGTATAGGATTTATTAGCCACCTAGGCTCGAACGGTGTATGATGATGACTTAAATGGAATATAATATTACTATTGTCTGTGTGCATCATTTTATCTGCATTTTTCCTTGTGCAATGATTTAAGCACCTTTTTATGCCTTGTATTGATGTCTCGATAGGTTGCTGATGAGTAAACTCATACTTGCATAATCGCATTATTATTAGCGAGTGTCAAAAAGACTGCTCATAATGCAGAATAAAAAAAGGTTTCAAAATAAATCAAACTCACATCATTCATAATTAAGTATGGGATGCAGGAGGGATAATATTATGACAAAGATTACAACGATTTAATTCTTCCCTTGGTAAACAGATACATAGCAGATACCTATGAAGCCTTGCGATGTGAATTATTTTGGCCATGGAATTGGGATGAAACTTGGAGAGGAATAAAACAAGGATTTTCCATTATTTTAATGCTCGTTGGTCTTTTTATAATATTTCAAAGCGTCTGTCCGATTGTAAGTGCCAACTCTAGACCTCAACCGATGGTAGCCGATCTCGCATCAATATTTTCAAAACACGGCGATCTGAATCATGCAAAGCTTCCACCTGTTTGAAAACCGGAACAGCGTCAATAATTTTTTAATACATTCGTGCAGTCCTTCAGAGGAGAATCTTATCTGAAGAAAAATAACTCATCATCTAGCCTAGCAAATTATAGCTGGATGTCAGACTCTAAAAAAAGAACTTAAGGTGCATTCTTTCCAATGATAATTCTTTTGAGAATCAAAACTGTCTGTAGACATTCTTCCTTCTCTCATTGCTACAATATTTGCAACAGGTCATAGGTTAATGTTATAGTAAGCAAATAATAAAAATAATAAATATTTATATGATGAGACATGAGACTTCTCATCAACCAAAGCAACTGAAAAAGGTTACATGTACCTAAATGGCTGCCTGCGTTTTTATACGGGAGAAAATAAAGATTGGAAATGTTGCTATGCTATAAAGATACATAATACTTGGTACTAAACATATTATAATAGTCTTTTGATTAAGAATATTATAATTTAGTCGTATATGATGGTGGTATAACGTGCAATTTGTAAGTCACAGCTGTAGATTCATTAATTGAACTCACAGTGTAGGAAATCCTCCTGTGTTTTTGATTACACAAATGCCTAAGAGCGTAAATGAATGAAGTCATAATTAATAATTGATAATCTTCCTAATGATGATTGGTCTAATCTCATTATTTGACAATGGCTGATATAATAATTAATAATGTTGTTACACATATAGAAGGATAATTTTTTGAACCTGATAATAATATTAATAATATATTCTGAAGATAAAATAGTCATTTTTTAATTGAATACAACAGTAGCTATATATTATATTATGGGAAGGATAATATGTTTTTGTCTATTCTAGTACAGTACTGTAATACGTAATGGTGGTTCGTAATTAATATCCTAAGAAATAAATACACGTTATATATGTAAACAAATACGTTAAATAATAATTATGTAAATTCCACAAGTTCCAGTAATAATAATTTAGATATTCTTCAATAATATTCCTAAGGAGTTATATAAGTCAATTGTACTGAGTTATTGAGTCAAGACAAGAATGATAAAAAAAGACTTTATTTACGCAGCGAAATCGTTTTTGCACAGAAACGGTTTACTATACACAGGCATTAATTCTCCTGTTCTAAATAATATTTGCCGAAAATCTCAATTTCTTAATGAATAATATTATTGTATTGTTAATTAATGGATTGTGTTGTGTGTCATTGTAAAAAAAACAGAATGCTCTCATTTTCCCTGATTTTTGTCAAAATAAATCAGAGTTTATAATATGATAAATACCTTTTCTTTATTACACTGTGTTATTATTAGAATTAGCAATTAATTTTGATTCCCCTTTTACGTGGTAAGATCATTATTATACGAAGGAGATTATATAATTGGATGAAAAAATTGTCCTTAGTAAAAAGGATTTGATGATGATGATGGTAAAGATTAGCGTATATTAGTAGAATGCTCAATATTATTACCATCATCATATAATATAATGATTTTGGATCGAACCAAGGGCGATGAGAATAATAAATTGTGAATCTTCACTGAAAATTACGTAAACGATATGAAAAAGCAATAAATACAATTATCTCTTTATGTATTACTGAAAATAGCTAATAAATGAGATAAAAGTATGCAATTTTCTTGC
Organism: Isotoma anglicana; assembly: GCA_034694685.1. Classification (NCBI taxonomy): domain Eukaryota; kingdom Metazoa; phylum Arthropoda; class Collembola; order Entomobryomorpha; family Isotomidae; genus Isotoma; species Isotoma anglicana. Next base: position 4,051 of record JAQFYJ010000202.1, on the reverse strand, counting down.
AATATATTTTCAACGATTATTCAATTAATTAATTTTCAGCTTGTTAAAGCTCCATTTTATGCTTGTTTTACACATACACGAATCATGTTACTTGGACACATTGTACCTCACACGTAGAAACGCATCAATAATCGAGTCATTTCGCATAAATGTATTAATTTGCTTCTTAATTAGTTAATTCAATAAACTCATCCTTCAGCCTTTGGAGATTCAGAAGTAAATGTCATTGTGTTCATAATAAAAAAGAGTTTTGAAGATTCAAGTGTGTCTCTTTCATTCAGGTAGGCAGGCAGGTATTCATTTTAAGAGATTAATCATACTATGAATAATAAAGTAGTCTGGCTTGGCCTGGCCTGGCCTTGTCTTGAAGTCCATTACCTAATTTCTGTTGATGGTTTCCATCAATTAAACTTAATCTGACAGTTTTTTTGCCATCCATCCACCTTAATTTTTATCTATGCTTTTAGTTTACCAGGAGAAAAGATGCTTTAGTGCTTTTCATATCCAAAACACTATGGGTTGTAGGATCGACTTGCATAATTTAGGCAAATTTCAACTCTGAAGTCTGAAACTATTAAACTGCTGAGAGATCAACAAATTTCTACACAGTGAATATTTCACATTTTCAAGTAGCCTATTAACATATACTGTTGACAGTTTTTGACTTTTGAGGACACTTGCTCCTGCCTCATGAAATGTTCCCTGAGGCAAAAAACAATTAATAAAATTGCCAAATAGTGCAACGTCCTATGAAATTAACACATGGTTTTAACATATTCCATGACATTTATTAGTATTATATTACACATCCTATTCTTATACCAGTCAGCAATTTACGACAAAAATAAAATATTTTTTGCATGCTGTCATTCATAACAGAAGATTCAGATGATTTACAAATTGTAATAATAATTATTGCTCAATAATAAATGTCTCTATCCTGTGTTATTTGACCTGTGACGAATGTATCATCTAAAAATCTCAATGATAAAATCACGCTTGATATCATTTGTATGCGTATAGTAATATCACTATTTACTATTAAGAAAATACCTATCTGTAGAATATCTCAATCAAGGTAAATTTTCAATTTAAAACAAATTCTTATCTATATAATGCAAAGCATTCGAATTTCAAAGCTAAAGAACTTCACCCAATATCTATTGAATTGAAAATGTACACAATAATATAAGCAAAACAATCAAGCCATACATAATTGTTTTTAGTAGAAGATTATGCATGATAATTTTTACAATATGTAGAAAAAAATACAAAAAAACTCAATTCACTTCATTTGACTCTAGAGTAGAATGTCAAACGTGTAAGTAAAATATACAAGAATTTCTAAGGTTGCCCTGTCCTCTTGTCTCGTTTAGGCAGTCAGTATATAGGTAAATTATTTAAGATTGAGCATTATTTAAGAAGACAAGAATCTACTTGACCGGTGGGGTCAAGGCATATCACTAGTACCATATCATCTTCACATTACATTGCATTACCAGCAACAATATCAGATCAGGCAATCAAGCTTGTTCTAGCTCAATGATTAAGTGTTGTCTCAGCCTCAGCAATAATAATAATAAAAATAATTATACATCTTGCCGATAAAACGACCTAAGTAAAACATGAAAATCAATAAAGCTCACTCATTCATTCAAAAGTCCATCGATATCAATCAGAATGGTGAGATCCATTACATTTTCATCCATATTAAATTCAACTACGTGAAGAAAAAGATGATCCTCGTGCAATAAAAAACTACATTCGATGACTTTAGTGAATATTATCTTCAAAAAATGCAACAAACAGGATTATATGATGGCACATATGGATTATACGCTAATTGTAAGAGGTAAGTAAAGAAGGTACAACACAACACACTCAAACTTTTATTACTTCAGTCCCTGTTCTATTGCTTAACATACTTATATTTTTTAAATGCTTAGCATCGGCTTACCTGAAGCTTGCTAATATTTTTTTATTCTTTGTGATGCATGGTCATTGTATATTATTGCACTAACTGTGGATGATCAAAAGAGTCCCCAAATCTTTCTAAGATTATTATTATGCACTAAGGATAATAAGTCACAAATCAGAGATAGATGTTAATGTGCACACATACTGACTACATGGCATGTTCAAAACTAAAAAATTCATTAATAAACGCAATTCAATTTTCATAGGTCATAATAATGACCACAAAAGCCTATTTCCCAATCCATGATGGTGTGTATGAATGGAGTCAAAGGTACTCTAACGATTATTAGCTAATGTCTTCAGTTATTATTAATATGACAGGATAAGTTGTAACGAAAGTGAAAATAGTAAAGTACTAATATTATATATTATACGTTAAGTATAAGTGGAAATGAAATGGAGAGATGAGATTACAGAAAAGAATCACCTAATCCATACTAGGAACATTCCTATTGAATGACAACTTTATTTGATTTAAGATTCTACTTAATGTCTAAACATTCTTGTTATTTTGACAGTTATTTGTGGCCCGAAAAGGAGATTCAATTTGCAATTAGTTTAAAGTTGCTTGTTCTTATACTCGCATATTGACTTGAGGCATCATCAGGGCAGTCAGTTTATTTCACAGGAGAAGTGATGAAGATGTAATAATTTATTTTCTAAGATCTCAGACCTAATCATTCATCTATTTCTAGTTTTGCATCAGCAGTTGGATTTTTATTTTATAATCATCATCATTACTTGCACTTAGCAATGATGAAGGTACTGTTATCCATTAGTATAATAGAAGAGACAAAGGGCTAAACAAAAATAACAAAAATACTCTAATCGGTTTCAATATTTGATTGAAATTTTTTAAATCCCTTCAAAACCTGACTGCCAGCAACATCATATACAATCTTAACTTACATCTTACAATAAAAAGTCCAAATCAAAACTTTATGCAATCATATACGGAAAAGTAATTGCGTACTGTACAGACAAAGACAAAAATAAAAGAATATTCTCTACGTGATAATTACAATTACATTCCAATCCCCTGAAACGATGCAAATCCAATCTCACTTCCGAAACAGCATATCAAATCAATTAATTCTTAATTGAAGGAGGAGTCCTACAATCCAACCTGTCACCTCTGTTAGTTGGGTTGTTGGGTAACTCAAGTCAGGAAAAGAAAAGATCCGTTTTGATTTTATAAGCGTATTTAATGTAATAAAAGGAAATGGTTAAAACTTATGTCTTTTCCTTTTACGTCATTATTTTTTATTCTTTTACAAATTGCATGTTCATATAATAACTTTAATAACTACCTGTGTGTATGTTTTATAGAGCATCTATCATATCATCATCTATAGCCCATCACCTTAAGAAAAATACATAAAATCATTATTCAGCGTTGTTTTATTTAGTACAAAGATATACTTACCTACGTTGACATCTAAAAACACTCATTTGGTTTGTACAAAAGCCTTTATATTATGATCATGAATGAAGTTTATAAAATAAGTATTAACTTAAGTCAGGTTTATACTTATAGGTACACTACTATTGATTCAGCGTTAAATTTTATTTTTGTTTTTTGAACACAACTGCTTTCGGCATTGAATGACGCCCTAGATGGTAGCTTAGAAAAATAAAACTACTTAAATCCTCAACTAAAGGTACATAAGATATTTTTATTATGGTGATGCATGCATTTAGGAAAACCATCTATGCCAAAGCCAAGCCACTTGTGCTTACTATTTCAAAAGGTAAACAAGAAACGAAATAGTTTTACAAGCCAAGTATTATGAAGTTATGTAGTGGTCTGTACATGAATGAATGAGTCGTTTGCTAACATTCCGGGAATAAAATTCTTATAATGTCATCGTAGATTGTCTTCCTGTCCTAATTTGTCCACTGACTTGAGCAACCCATGAGGATACTCAAAGATTCATGAGTTTGACGTGGTAAAAGGTGACCATGAGTTTCCCTATTCACACAATTGCTCAGAATAGAATTAAACTGGTTGTGTGTACTACAAAGCCATTTTATTATCTTTAACCACTAACCTTCAGCTTTTATAGATTTTTAT
>JAQFYJ010000201.1:0-17104 GCA_034694685.1 Isotoma anglicana | reverse complement strand
TTTCCAATACCGATTAAAAGTATTTTTCTCACTGAAGAATTTATCATCCTGTGATTCCTCTCTTATCTTTAAGGTGCGTTGATGCGTATATTTAACAAAAAAATGACGAAGCATAATAATGATCTCGAGTGCGATGCTGAAACTGATCGATGAGAGTTAGCAATGAAATGATTCCCAATCTCGATTATTCGATCTCGAAACGCATTGCGATACTTCTGTGACTGTTTTTGTCAAAGAAGGATTAGGATGTAATATCATGCCTACAGACCTGCTATTACCTACTTAAGTTTAAAGAAAAATGAATGAAATGGCAAAAAAAGTTGATTGAAATCAGGGTAAATATTGATGTGGTTAGTTAGTCCTATGTACGAGGTGTTGCGTATGTTATGGGATGAAATTATAGTTGGCAGGAAAATGGTTTATGGAATGGTTGAAAGGACTACATAATAATCGATGTGTTTATTGTATAAATCGAGCATTCATAATTTCAACGGTCTGTACCTTTTATTTTATTTCTGATTGTTTTTTTATCGTCAGAGGCAGTGGACACACAAATATAAATTTTTTAAATGGTGAAACAAAACCATTAAGACAATAATAATTTGAACACGTTGAATACGAACAACGAATGCGGATGAAGTGCTTCCGTCGAAATGCTCAGAGCTTGCATAACGCTCTCCTGTGTGATATACTAGGTAACCTAATGTAATAGTAATCATAAAAAACCAGTGCAAGTAATTTTGCTACGTGTGTGTGTGTTAAGAATGAATGAACTATCTGTATCTGTAATTGTATTAGTGGCTAGAAAATATTTTACAAAGATGGAAAGAGAGACAGGCAAGGGTGGAGGTACCACGCCTTGCTTAGCACCAAAGATCCTAAGGAAAGGGAATGCACTTTTCGTTGGTATGTTGGTTGCTAGTGCATTTTTGTAGTGCAAAAATGCTCTCATAATGCTCCTTAAGGTGTTTTTTGACCCATTTTTTATGGCAAACTGATCGCACACGATTACTTAACTTTGCAGGACCTTATCAGAGTCGAACAAGGATTTTTCATTGTTATTACCTCATGCTATCTCTCTATCTATCTTTCAAGCCGGTATCTGTGCAAAATGCTCAATTTTTTTTTTGTTTTCTTAATATCTTTATTATTCTATCTCTCGCTCTAATAATAATGTTAAAGTTATGTTTGCCTTCTCAATTATTATGATTAGGAATTTGTGTCTACTGACGACGACCGCGACAGAGAAAGAGATTGGGGTTTATTTAGTTGGATGAAATTAGATCAAATTATCTAATATTAATATAAAACGAATTACGGTTGCATTACTTTTTTATGAATGACAGAAACAATTTTGACACCAAATACTAATAATCTTTCGGCATTTACTTTTATTACAACTCTGACTGGTCATTCAAAGAATAAGTCAAACAAGTTTTTTATATCGTTCACCTCCGCCATGTTGCAAATCTTGCAAATAGCTAATTCATTATAAAATTATAATATTGTATGTAGTTTTATAAACTTGTCATTGTCATAAATCATAATATATGATACCACTCTTATTTTTGGAGATTTTAGTTTGATAACAAATCAAGGTTTATTTTATGCGTAAATCCTCAATAGAGTCGTAGAGTCTTCATTTTTATCACGTAATAAATTGAGCACACTTCGCAGGATAATAATGATTTAATAATGTCTTGTGTCCTCCAATATGGTGTGTGTTGTTGTAACGTTCTAATACAGAACGGTCTCGTATCATATCTCCCTAAATAAAAATAATTGGCATATCTTGGATTTTGAAAATAAGTAATAGAGTGGATTACAACCGTAGAAAAAGTTTTATGTCTCTTACTAAAACACATACATAAGGACTTAAGACCACTTGATAAAACACGTAACATGCTTAGTACTAAATTTCACGTCGTTTCGCATGAGAAGGAAAGACGGTAATTATCCATGAAATATAAAGAACCAACCAGGGGTTGAATAATGTATGGCATTTGATCAGTTCCATCTGAAAATGAACAACAGGATGTTGATGATATCGTTTATGACTGTGTCACCATGTCCGTTGAAAATCAATCGTATCCATCCATCCTTTCCATGAATGAGAGTGAGTTGTAGCAATCAAGTGAGATACATTTCGAAGGATAGAGTTGTTAGGGAACAAGACAATATTTAACGGAACAACAATGATGATCGTGTCGTCGTGATAGAAATACATAAAAAGTTGAGCTGCATGAAGTCTTGAATGAAGTGGCAGGCCAAGCCTTTCCCTCAGGCTCTTCTCAGGTCAAAATTTTATCCTTCTTTCAAATAAGAAATAGTTTTTTCCCCAAGACAGAACATATTATCACTGTAATTGTATGTCATAAGATTATTACAACCAAAAACGCAGAAACTACTTTTTTTGTCCCATGTCGAAAAAGGCATTTACACTTGGCTTTATTAGTCTTGGACTCAAAAAAACTTGCTAAGATTTGCTTTTATTTTCCTTAAGCCGTTCGCAATTTCGCATCGTCGTGTGTGTATTTGATATAATGTAATGTGTGTGTGTGTGTGTGTGGTGGCGATCTGATAAATGATCACTTTTACTGTCTGACAACTTCCTTCCATTTCCCACTCATAGTAAAATAACCCCTTTCACTATCACTAGAATATAAATGTACAACAACAACTAATAGTATAAGTAACTATCACCACTTGTTGAATGTCTCGAGATTACTTGCTGGATCATTATTATTATCATCATCATTAATATTATTATATTATTAACGTTTATCTCAATGGCATTCATGAAGCCGTAACACACTCACACATCTTAATTAACTCATGTCTCTTTTGTCGGCTTCACATTTGGCATATTCTCAGTCCTGGGCTTCATTCTTCAACTAATAAACCTTAGGAGGAATGCTCTCACAGTCGAATTTTATAGCTGAAGCCTCCAGGACCTCCGCGTTCAAATGAATAATAACTTCCATCATTAGCAACACCCCCACTGACAGGTTTAGGTGTAACATCTGAGGAACCGGAACCAGCAGCTGTCAGTGGAGCTTGGCTAGGTCCGGCTTTAAAGATTGTTCTAGTCGTCACAGCTTCAGACTCCGTATTATACTGTGGGAGTGGTTCTCTATAGAAAACATTCGTCATTCGTATTAATAACTCAAATCAGCTTAATTAAACAGTTCAACCACAAGATCTAATGATGATATAATGATATGATCAACTAATCTTAAAACAGAGATGCGGAGGATAAACCAATGAATAAATATCGATGACCAGATAGAATACATTATCGAAGTAAAATCCTACATTCCAAATGATCACAATCATATCTAATTCTTTGCAAAAAAATTACTCCTTTCGAACTAGGCTTGATGATTAAGACGATGGGATGAGATTTAATATTCTATTGTTAGAATCGAGAGCATACTTGATCATGTTGGATATTTCACTTTCAAGTTTCAAGAATGCAGATTTGAATGACTGGCCACCTTTATTGTTGTGATTAGCTATGCTTGTGGGATATATTGATATGGTGGTAGACCAGACCATTGTGTATTTCATTTGCTTCAATCAACTGATATAATAATGGTCAACCTACGTAACTAATCTAATCTGGCACAAGTGGCTTGTCTCATGCACACCTGTTTTGTCCAGCTCAAGTTACTTTGATGATCAATTTCTTTGAAATGTTATTGATTAGTCAATAGATGTAAGAGAACGATTTGATATTTTAAGCCTGTAGAATGCAATGATATGATAGATATGAGATAAATAGAAGACCTGAGGAAATTCACTAACAAGATCATACTTCAATTAACTTTGACAGTGCGTTTTTGATTGTTCTTGCCAATAGGTAATTTGTCTTCCAAGCTGTGTGTCCACATAAATCTAATATAATATACAACAGTTGCTGAAATTGCAACCAAGTTGGGATAGTTTGATGCACTATAAAATAAGGTGGAGTCAGTGAGTGCATGAACATGATCTTTCGTAAACCCTTAGGTTTCACCCAGAAGATAAAATACAGAGCTAAGGTTAATAGATAGGAACTGTTCACATTCTTTGAAAATGATCCATTTGCAGTCTAAACAAGTTGAAAAGTCATTACAAGTACAATAAAGTAGAGGCCAGGAGGGGTTTGAAGTTAATGTTAGACAAGAATATTAAATGATATATGACGAATGCGCTCATACTTGATCATTTGGCATGATTGTGAAATTAGGGTCGCTCAAAACTCATGAAGGCCATATTGTCAATGTAGAACAATTCATAATATTAGCTTAAAGGTGTATGCAGTACTTTTACTCTAGAAAAAGATGTGAACTACACCTTTCTTATGCGAAAAGACGTGTTTGTTTTCTGATATTCTATGGGAACATAATTAAATGGATCGTGAAGCTATGAAACGTATTAAATAAATACCTCACATTACATAAGCATTAACATCATCCCTGTCACCAACTTTTAATATATAAATATCATGCTCATTTATCATCATCATGCAAAAAAGTCTCATGCTTGCTATGTACTCTATTTTGTGTGTAATAATATGTAGTGACAGGATGAGAAAGACAAAAGGAATAAAAACGGGAAGGTTTTTCTCACCTGTAGTTAACATACACATCTTGTTGGCGAATTGGGGCTTGCTGTGACTGTGGATTAAATTGATTTAAGTGAGAATTGTATGCGTTGGGCAATACTTGGTTATTCCCAGAGGTCTGCCCTTGGCCATTGTTATTATTATTACTATAGTATGCCTGTCCATTTTGCTGTTGATTTGGTTGACGATTTGAAATCCGACTGCCAAAATATCGCTGGTTTTGATTTCCAGAAATAGGAGATTGGTAAAAGTTGTTGTTATCTTGTTGAGGTTGTTGCTGAGGATTTGGTCCTAAAGGTTGATAGTATTGAGTTACAGGAGAATAATATCCCTGAATCTGTGGCCGTCTCTCTTGTTGGTAAAGGGGTGTTCGGAAATTGAAAATAGGTCCACTTTGAGTCACTTGACCAGGAAAGAAAAGTTTCGAACGTTGTGGTGGTTGTTGTTGTTGATTACTTTCATTTGGGCCAAAAGCTGGCCTAAATGCTGCATTGGGTTGGTAATTAAGGTTTTGTTGAACATTTGCATGATTGTACGAATGTGGTTGACGCTGACTGGCGACATTAAATGCTTTTGGCGATTGGAGTTCGATTATTTGCGGTCTGTCTTGTGGCAACCCATCAGAATTAGTGTAATATGGTGGTTGAACAGGTGTAATTTTCTCCTGGAAGTTAGGCCCATACAAATTCTGACCTTGATTACTCAATTGGTTATTGTTGTTATGATTGATAAAAATCGATTGTGTCTCTGGTCGACCAATTGGTGGTTGGGATGGTTGAATTACTGGTCTTTGCTGTTGGTTAAGGGCATAATTAATGATCTGCTGTCTTAAATTTTGTTTCGATTTCTTTGGTGGATTCGTATTATAAATTGCATCATATTTTGGTGTATTATAGTAAAATGATTTGGCCGGGACTGCAGTCGTTTTCGTCTTTTGATATTGCAAAATAGGGACAGTGTCCGGTTCCTCAAGTACTCGGGTTGGGTAGCCCCTTTCATCAAATGGAGGGCGTGGTGTTGGATCATATTCATATTGTTCTTGTTGAGGTGGTGAATTCAGCTCAGCCAAGGACTTCAGTTGACCCCGCACGTACACGAAGTTATTTAACGGCTTTGGGGTAGTTGATATTAATGGTGTGATTGTGTTATGTAGCACAGGAATGCTAGTAATTGGTCTTTGAGAGATAACTTGTTCAGGAAGTTGCTGTGGCACAGGAACCACTGGCTGTACAATAGACACCTTCCCATTGTCTGTCTCTGATTCGTACTTACTTCCAAAAATATCTTTGTTCGCTTTCCCTGGTCTTTGCTTCCTCTTCTTATACGGAGATTCAGAATGATATGGGTAAGGTGTGGTAACAAGTGGCTGATATGCTTCTTCACTATCATCTGGAGGATTAGTGATTGGAAACTTCGGTTTCTTCCCATTCGGTCTTTGTGGCCTTTTTCCAAAGTAAGAGAGTCCAGTTGCTGGAGGGAAAGTCGGTCGATGTTGGGTTTTGTTGTATACAGTGTAGAAATCCTTCGGTGGTGGAACAACTAATCCAGGGGCAAATGGTCCAGGAGGTACAAGGGTTGAGTTGTCATCTTGATAATCAAAATCATACGGGGGTGGCAGGAATATCGATGGGTCGTCTGTCTCATTATCATTAGGATTGAGAGCCAATGGGGGTAAAAATGGGTAACCGCCTGGAGGTGGACCATTAGAAATGTTCGGATTGAATCCAGGAGGAGGGAAAAACGGTGGTGGAAATGATCCGTTTCGGTTTCCTGGTGGAGGAAATGGAAAGAATGGAGGTGGAGGTAGGGTATTATTCCTATTAAATCCTCCAGGTGGAAAGGGAGGAAACGGTGGTGGAAATGATCCGTTTTGAAAACCACCTTGTCCATATCCATTACCATAATTTCCTGGAGGTGGTCCAGGAAAGAATGGAAGTGAGTTATTACCTCCTCCAAATCCTGGGGGAGGAGGACCGAAAAAGTGCGGAATAGTACCATTGGGGTAAAGTGGAATAAGCCCTGGAGGTGGAAGTCTACTGGGGTCGAACGTTTCATTAATAGCTCCCTGGGGAGGATAAGGCAATCCAAATGGTGGTGGTGGTCCCAAAAATACCGGAGGTCCACTATCATTAACAAAAACAGGGAACGGAGGTGGATTATCACTATCCAAAGCAATTTTTAATGGTGGTCTTTTTCCTCTGTGATAATTATCAATGGGTTTCCAATGTTCTCTTAGTGAAGCATCTAAGTCCCCACCCTTCAAAACAAGTAGGTGACCTTCTGAAAGCCAAATGTCATTTTCCTTGACATTCCCCAGGGTGTACTTGTTATCCCCCGCAAAGTCCTCGCTAGGGGAATAAGAAATGACACCAGGGGCCTGAGATGGTTTACTTTCAAAGAATTTATCAATCAAGGCATATTTTCCATCCTCAGATCCGATTTCTAAAGCTAAATTTTTATCCCCCTCTGTTCCATTAGTTTTTTTCTCATCCACTGATGAAACTTCTTCTTCAGATAACTTTTGAGGAATGGGTTTAATTTTAACAGGTCTTTTGACCTTTCTTCTCCTACCAGATTTAACTTTATGTGTTTTGACAGCATATTCTTGCCCAAGTGCTTCTTGTGGATTTGTAGATCTCAGTCTTGCACGATTCCTTCGTAATTTTCGTATCCTATTTGGAGTAGTGGTTGATGAGTAATAAGGATTTGGCTCAACAGTCTCATCAGTATAACCATTTGTTATAGGTTGGCTAACTATTGGATACAAGTCAGTCTTTTGTTCCTCATCAATTACTTGACTTCTTGGAGAAGTATGAGGATATATCGATTCTTTGAATCGTCCACCGCTTAAACGCCTTCTGTAAATTAACGTAGGGCTTGCCGTAAGCCCACCGACTCTTGTCTCATTTGACTCTGATGTTCGTATTCGCAAAGGATGAATGGGCGTAAAGTGGCAAATAGTAGATATTATTAAAATAATAAACCTACTGGATGTCTTCATTGTTCCTGAAATAAAATTATACGATGATAATTGCCTACTTCTCAATTTCCCATTTCATAATATTACTTTTTAAACGACATTATAGTATAGATAGAAACAAGCCTATTGTAAAGATGAGTTAATGACTGACTCTCTTGTCATTCATTGAATTGAGGAAAAAAATATATCCGTCGTAGACAATTCCATGTATTTTACTGTAATTGCTGCATTTTTCTATTTGTCAGTTGATGTCTCATAATAACTATCTAAGGACGACATGAGAAAAACATCCCATTTCTAATAAATCCTTATCTCGAAATTGTATCAAAGACTCAGAGCGTGGGAGTGTAAATTGAGGAATTAGTAATAAATGATCTCCTCTTGAAAGAGGAACTACCTGAGTGACTAGAGACAACATTGTTATCACGTGTAATTCATCAGTTAGTAATCAACAAGAAATTGTTCGAAGGATTCTAATCAATTAAATTTACAAGCTGATATGATGATGAGACAAATGAATAGTGAAACTGTACTATATACCATGTACATAATAAGAAAGGAAAGTCAATGTCAGGTCTCTTCCCAACTACCAACATCATCATCATCAATGCAGTTACTTTTAATGTAAAAGAAACGCAAGTTTGTAAAACAAGTGATGAAGCTAAACTTGTTATTGTATAATGATAATAATGAATTGTAAGCAGGGAACAGGTTTATCAGTTATTCCGGTGTTTAAGGTTCATTAAACTGGTTTGGTTTCATTTCAGAGACCGCATACGTAGTCCTAACTTTGTACACAATGATAGAGAAAAAAATTACAAAGTATTATTATTATTATTGGTCCTAGAGGAATGCCAGCTACTTCATTGTCTATTACTTACTAACTAACTGGTAAGATGAATACCTTGAAAAAATGTAGATATTATATTTCCTTCTTCGAGAAATGTAATGGATTATCACCCATGCATTTAATTACAATATTATGAAAGATTATGAAACGCTAGTTTTAAATGTTTTTAATTTTACAAATTGGGCGTGTAGAAAAAGAAACAAAAAAAGAAGTATAAATATTTCTCTTACCAGTGAGTGTGTGGAAGGATCCAAAAAATTTAATGCAAGTCGTAATAATAATAATACCTTAGCGCAGTCATGTGGAACAACGGTCTTATTTAAGAACTTAATTGATAGAAAGTTTAGCCTGCTGGGCTACTGATCCAGGCTACTTAAGATTGAATATTATTGAGGAAATTGAAATTTCAAATGTCTTCGTCGTCACTATTGTCAAAACTATTGTTTGGAATTTAAATACTTTTTAAAGGATGTGGCAGGCTAGGATCAATCAGATAAAATGAATCCTTTCGCATTTCTTATTCAAAGATTGTGCTGATGAGTTTTAAATCAACATTTTCACCGAACTTTAAATTGATTCTTGTAATGGCAATTTTCACTAATGGTTTTATATATGGATCCTTTCTACTAATATTCACTGATATAGTAGAAGGACCATCACTATTATTAATTCCACCAAAAAACTCTAAGGACTTTAATACCTATAGGGTTCTTTTCAGACTTGAAACGTCTGTAAGCCATCCAAGAAAGACCGAGATGTTTTGCAAACGTTAGGAAGTTACCTTAATTAATGTTCACTAAGACACCACTTGTCAAACCTCACGTCACGTCAATTCAGAATCGCTTATGTATAGATGAGGCACAATGATCGGATAGATGTTTTTTCTCCAAATTTGCACTCAAGTCTCACTAGTTGAGATAATGAACAATTAAAAAGTTGGTATGATATCAAGTGATCATATTTGTTGTCAGAGGTTGACAAAGAGAGACATGCATGTTTCCGAACGATGGGGCAGTTACTGACTGAATGGTTGTGGTTTGATCATATAATAATAAAACAGACAATGATTGGGGAGTTAAGTTTAAGGTAGGTTGGCAAGCAGGTAGGTATTTATTTATTATTGTTAGTTAGTTAACTGCAAAAGGTAGGCTGGGGAACTATTTTCTCAGTCTTAAACACAGGACTTGCCATGCCTTCTACTACACCTTCCTTCCTTACATAGTGATTTTCTATGTTATTGTGAGAAAACATTTAAAATTGTAGTAGTACCAGTGGTTAGTGTCTAGTTATATTCATTGTTATACTCATGTATACACATTTATCCTCCATATCGCTTTTGTATCTTTTATTGCATTTGCATTTAGTCCGTCGGCAAGGCAAGACATTCAACTACATTATCATTATTCTGTTACGGCTATTTAATGCAAAATAAATAAAGCAGTTCATTCATTGTGAATATTTCACTTGACTTTGATTTAAACAATGTTACACATTACTATTACAAGAGATAATACTTTGTATATAGTAGAAGGCGATGGATACTTAACTGTTTAAAAAAGGGAGAAGGTTTTTTTTTCTTTCTGTGCTTACTCTTCTAAAAGGGAAGGATAAGGGTATAATTCCAAATGGTCTAGATAATAATTGGCTTTTATTTATGATACATTAAAAATACGAGGCAAATCAAGGCGGTGGTGCACAGGTTCTTGACTGATTGGTCAAGTGGATTCAAAGATTGATCTAATAAGAACTTATTTCTCTATTCGGCATGGATAATAATAGTCAATTTTGATCTCAATAATAATACAGAGTTACATTAAAAGTATTGATATTAAATTATAATAACATTGTGCACAGGTATAAAGCTAAAAAGAATATATAGTAAAAATTGTTGGAATGGTCAATTTTCTCAAGTCTCTTTAAATGTGTAGTTATGCCATGAATTGCCATTTTGCCATGCCAAGCCTCAACGGTAATAACATGCTTGGTAAATGATTAATCTAAAGCTACTATCAACTACCTTAACTACATAGAGCAGTGATTTCGGCTACTTTGCAAAACTTGTACAAAATAATATAGATAGATTAAAGTACACTGTTCGTTGAACTTACTGTCAATCAGTATTTTACTATTGGGTGCAACCTTGTTTGAGATAATAGGTAATATTTTGCAGATTGAATAAGTAATGGTTTGTGATCGATAGGATAGTAGAGCAGTCATGATAATAAATATGAAATGATAGACAAGACAAGATGCAAATTTTTTAAGGGTGGTTTGTCTTGTCTCTAATTTTTAATTAATAAGTACATAATACACATGTAATTTTATTGTGTATACAAAGTATATAATAATGTAGCATGTGGCATAAATACGTGCTTCCAATGCAATAATAATAATTTATTCCTATATCATGTATGATACGAAATGGTATCACAAAAGTATTAACATAGTGTTTGCTGGAACTAATCTCTCGAAGGTTAATTTTTTTTACACAGTTATGGTTTTTGAGAGGAAGGAGAATCTGTTTTGTCTTGGCAGATTTTGCGAGCAGTTTAAAAATTATTTTTGCATGAGTAATTCGCAGTTGCATTGTAATTGTTACAAGAAGAAAGACATAGACGAAGAGGGTGTCAAAGCTAAAGGTAAATCTCTGAAGTCGTTCATACGAAAGGGCCTTGTCCTTAATACTTCATTCTTTAGCACGAAACTTTCTTACTGTTTTGTATCCAGTGATCACGTAAATTCCTTTATCGTATTTGCACGCTCCACCTTAATGCTTATGATTGTCCCACGATACACAATATTTTACGACATCCATTTATCAACATAAAGATCAAATTCAGGTGTCAGTTGAATGGCAGTCGTTACTTTTGTCTGTTATTTCTTATAATAGGGGAGTAGTGGCAGTAGTAGCTTGGTATTTACAAGCGATACCTTTTATTACATTATTATTATGATTATCATTATTATTATTATTATTATTCTATTAATAATGGATTGGCTATCAAATATTGTTCAGTGAAGGGTTGGAATTTTCCTTAAGATAAATATTATGAATTATGATCATAGTCAGTAATAAATAAGACGACCGCGTTTCTTGACCATGCTTAAGTATCCTTTGAGCTAACACCCGTAAAACGTGTTAATTTTCTGGTTGTTTAATGTTAGGAAAGTTTTAAAAAAACGCTATAGACGATGTTAAAATGATTTTATGGAGAAAAATGATATTATTGAATAGTACTCAAAGGCTGAAAATTATTGCAAAATTTTAATGCCCAGTTAGTTGTCAGCATAAAAGTTATGAATAGAGTTTGACCATAAGGTGTTATTTTTGAAGTTTGATTTTTCACACTTGAGTGAATTCGATTCACAGCAGCTGTACTTCGTAACTCTTTTAATATGGAAATATTATAGAATAGTAAGAAGCCTTAATGATTAGTTGGAAACTAGTGTTAAATAATTTTCAGTAGTTAGCATGTTGGCAAAATAATAATAATAAAAAGTTGATTGTTTATTCAAGAAAGGAATCGTTTTGAGTTACAGACAGAAAAGCATAATTTCGTTGAATACGTAGTTTAATTAGAAAATTGAGGGTTGCACGAAAGAAGTGTGCTTTGTGTCATATTCATGTAACCAAATCTTTAATGACCTTGCAAAGGCTAATGATTGAACTTGGCTTAATTTTAGGAAGTTTTTACTATAAAGAATTCTATCCCTGCTAAAGAACTCTGAATTGAATATCTTTTGAGCTAATGAATAGGCCCATGCTGTTTCTTTTAAATCTTTATCTCACTTATTTTCATACTCCCGAGTAGTTAATTGTTATGTCCTACACACTACTTGCTTCAATCTACTATAATATTGGTATACATATAATTGAGATGAATATTTAAAAACATTATTAGCAATATGTTTATTAATGACATGCAAAGTAAGGTAAATGATGAGGATGGAATGCTAAATGTAATTCAAAGGCTTCTCATTGTAATCAAATGCTTAACTGACTAACTAAGGGGCCATTCATTTGATTGCTTAATTTACTCCGCTTACTTCTGCTAACTTTGGACAAGGGTTATGGTTATAGGGGGTGCTTTGCAAGCCATCATTATTTCTGAGACAGTTGACCTAACGGTCATCCACTTGGGGTTTTCATCGTCTTAAACAGAACTCTTGCAACTGTTGACTGTACAGTCCACCCTAGTAGTGGAAAGGTTGCAATACCCAACATAATTTATGGACATAATATTCTAAACTCAAGGGTGTACACAACAACAAACTGGATTGAATTCTAATTCTAAATGTTGTACATAAAAGACAAACATAATATAATGTACACCTTCCTTCTTGAAGCACAAAAAAGCCAATTGATATCGGTATGTTTCTAAATACTTATTAAAGAGTCTTAATTGGCCAAGGGATAGTGAATTGTTTCATGCTCTAGCTTCCTGTGGAGATTATTACTTGGTCATAACGAAACAACACTGTTCATTAAGTGTGGATTAATATATCATTTCTTGTGCTAAAACAAAACCAGCATCTTAAATGCATTCCACTACACTTCATATACATGCACAATCATCTCGATTTCATGCTGCGTTGCTCTGTAGGGCAGTAAGGAATTAGGAAATGATATATTCATAATATTAATCTGTGGCATGCCTTCATCCATCCATACTTACATTCATAGGACATGACAAGACGGTATCTTAAAGGTATAATTTAATATGTAGTGTGTGTGCTGCCAAAGTTATTAATTTATTTCTTGTAATTGTATTGCACTGCCCCTGTTTTTATTATTGATTGAATGTACTGTGTGGCCAGAAGTTTTATTGATTTTTTTATTCATTCTCTCTTTACTCAGACAAACGTTAAAAAAGTTACGAGGCTGATAATAACAGTAGGTAATATTATAATAATGTGATACATAGATGTGATAATTCGGATGAAAAACGGCTCATTATTATGAAATTCATACGCTTAAGATTTTTATCATTTGCATTTATCTATTAGAAGAAAAATGAATTAGATTTGGTATATTAAAAATTCGATTGTTCAATGCTCTTGTTCACGTTCGTACGAAAACGAAATTTATATGAATGTGAATGTGACGGACCTATGCAGTAGTAATAAAAATGCATCTAAACTTCTTTACAACATTCATTCTTCTGTGTAATAAGACTTTTAAATCTTTTTAGTGAAAAAAGAGTAAAGCTGCTTTACTTATTCAGACATTCCGGAAATGTCCTAGCAGTCACTCGCAGTAGGTTTACGTGATTTGAAAATAGTTTTATCCACTTTAATATATGCCCTCAAGGGATTAAAATCTTGCAAAAAGTCGCTAAAATGTGGATTTGGTTGTCGTCTAACTAATTCACACCTGCAACACTTTTTCATCTTGGTCAAAGGAAGTAGACTAAACACTGGCAAGGAAGGAGTATTAAGGAGTAAATTGAGTAGTTAAACTAAGTTTCTCCTAGGTTATCACTATCACCATATATTATTAGCAGTTGACTGACAACTTCTCTGTTAAACTAGACGAGAGGACAGTTTACTACTCTTGTAGTAATAATAAGAATGCTCATTCCACTGACTATGACTTTTAAAATAGATTTATATCATGAAGCAAATTTTAGATTGTATACGGATTGTATTATAAGAGTTAAATCATATCATTTAGTTAAATAAGGGTGTTTCTATCTGAGTTTATTTATTTATTTATTTATTTTAAGATTAGTTATAGAGTGAAATCATGGCTTTGCTGTGTATGCAATAAAGATAATAGTAGTAAAGCAATTTTGCTTAATCGAATCTATTCATTTCATGTCTTGATGATAATTTGCTTCTCTCTCTCTCTCTTGGTGGGTGTGTGTATGTGTATTTAATCCATAAATATTCATTGTTTCTTGCAGAAAATCTGTCACCTGCAGAACTTAAAAAATTGAAGAATAAGCAAAGAAAAGCTCGGAAAAAGGCGGAATTGGAACAACAGGTGTGTACTTTGACATATGAATGTTTATTTATTTATTTATTGATTTTAAACTGAATGCAATGACTTTTTTATTGCTTACTAATGAATTCTCATTGAATTTCACAACCTATTGAGAAAATAAAATGACGGTCAAATACAAAATTAAATCATTGAGATTAGTTATGCAATAATGGATAAATTTGTTTTTGGAAATAGGCTGCAGCAGCGATTGCAGAAAAGAAAGAACAACACGCAAAGTCAAAGCAAGCGTCTGGAGAAGATGGAGAAAGTCACCCGCCACCATCAGAAGAACTTCTTCCAGAAAAATTAGCTTCTAATTCGGATCCTATTCAGCAAGCAATCAGATTTCTTCAGCCTCTTCAATCATTTGCACCGCAAAGAATCGATACTCATGTATTAGCATATGAAATTTACAGTCGTAAAGGTATGCAACCGTTGTTTTTTACTTAATATAGTGTGTGTTTCTTGAGTGGGTGGACATTTAAAAAAATCTATTGATCGTCTTTTATGTTTAGACAAGCCACTGCTCATGTTACAGAGCATTAAGCGAGCATTCAAGATTGATCCTAATCATCCGAAGCTTCAGAAATTCCTATATATGTTTCACCAGGCTATGGAATCAAGGTATTTGGTTATTTTTTTCTTTACCAATTAATGATACAACTTGAAGAACTTTAATAACAAATTGAATATTTAATTACTTTTGCTTAGGATAAGCACCCTTCCAGAGCCCTTGCCTCAATTTATGAATCAAGAAATGGAAAAAATATATGGAAGTTTGAACTTGGACCAGCTGAAGTCAAACTATTTAAAATCTAACAATAATTAGTGTTTAAGAGTTATATTTTATAGTCGATTTCCGAGCCATATTTATTACTCTTTCGTTTTTTCTGCAAGCAATGCTACAATACCTACCAAGCATTCAGTTTTTTTCGTAATCTCATTGCACTTTCAGAAAATTTTTGAATATAAAATTGTCACTAATGTTATCATTACTGTGCTTTTATTTTAAGAAAGACATCGATTTATAGCGAGAAACTTGTATTCTTGTACACATTGGATGTGTTAAAATTTTGGCATGGGTGCCAATGCCCGATGAACATACTATAATTGATTTTTGACTCGTGTGTCTCATATATAATAACCTTAAATTTTCATTAATTGTTATGTTTTAGCATTATAATGCTTGATTTAACTACTATCTAGATTAGTGTCTCATTTCTGAAATGACATGTGTTTATTTTAGAATAAATGAGATAAATAGTATCTCAGTTATCTATATGCCCTTATCATTCACAACTGAAGAACAGTGTTCATGTGCGTTTAGACCGATGATAAAAACCGAACTGAATTCCGTATTTGTTTTGATTGTTTATTTATTTATTAATTCCTTATGACTATTATTATTCTATTCTTGGTTGGACTGTTAGTATAGGTCAAGCTTATTTTGTTTCCAATATGCTAAGTAAGATAAGACTGAAGTCATGTTATTTGCACATCTAAATATTAAGTTAGGATGACACCTTTTGCAAACATGTAGCACACATTCTGAGGGATATGGCATGCAATGTCAATATTGCACGTCTTCAGTTGAATAACTTAACCTTTCATACTATTAAAATGTGTAGCTGAAGGGTTGCAAACCTCAAACTCAAACTTCTTAACGACTGTTGGTACTATATAGGAATCATAATTAAAAATAATATTTGAATACCTATCTTACACACCTAATCTAACGTCATTTATATTAAACCAAAGAAATAAATTACAGAGATGCTATTATCCCTCTATTATGTGTTAAGTATCTATCAATCGTAATTCCTAATCAGGAAAAGTCTTTGGTGTTTTCTACTTTAAGAGCAAGATAATATAATATTTCAGATGAAGAATGATCTCTGAAAGATTGGCCAGAACGCCTTCATGATAATAAAAGTTACTTTTAAGATCCCACCGCTTACTCATAAATGACATAATATAAAAGTAATGAAAAAGAATTACACCAGGTGACAACATTTTTACAACGACAATAATTCATTTATTTTTAAGTTTTAAGTCATTACTGCTGCTCTGTCACATCCTTGTACATACTGGTATGCATGTGCCTCAATGCACCGCAACGATACGGAGGGTTTTCAAACATATAATATAAAAATGGCATGTCCTCCACAATGGAAAGACTATTTCGCTAACTTACCTAATTTTTAGATACACATCATGTCACTTATAAATATAGGAAAACTCACTTAATATCCCTCCTCTATTCTATCAATAGACAAATGTCGTCGTCGTAAATGTCAATTTTAAATTCACTTCACTTGTCCGAATATAGAACAACTCGATTATCTATAGTCTAGTATAATAGTATTATCCCACATTGGTTGCATAAACATTTATCTCTAAATACATCAAGCCTGAAGTCAACTTACAACTATTTAAATTGGTAATATAAAAATTGCATATAGGTTCGTACACAATGGAAGAAAATAACTTTGATCATGTACATTCAGTAAAAATATACAATAGTTTCCCAACCAAAACATTAAAAGTATAAAATCTTCTCTGACAAGTCTTTCCGTTTAGATCTAACATACTATAAAAGAATAAGAATACCAGAGCCTTTTAAAAATTTTCATGAGCAAAGATTGCAGAGTAATGCGTGTCCAGTTGAGGAATGGTCAT
>JAQFYJ010000200.1:0-17110 GCA_034694685.1 Isotoma anglicana | reverse complement strand
ATCCTTTACGACTTACTTGTCATCTTATATAGGTCTAAATTTATATAAACTTAACCTTACTTTTCAGTATACAATAAGTAAATAGATAATCAAGTTTTTTATTTAAATAAAAAAATTATTGTTACTGTGAAACTGAATTTAATAGGTGCAAATAGTTTTATCATATCGTAATTCAATTAATATGTTTTCACTGGTTTATTAGAAGGTGATATGGCAGAGCGCATCTACAATGATGAAAAGTATGAATTTTAGCAATATATTGACACAAAATTAATCTATGTTACCGAATTGGGCAACATGAATACGCGGAAGGAGCTTTTGTGAAGGATGAGTCATCATTTGGTACGAGTAAATTGAAGATCTAACTTCTTGTGCTTGAA
This sequence comes from Isotoma anglicana, assembly GCA_034694685.1. Lineage (NCBI taxonomy): Eukaryota > Metazoa > Arthropoda > Collembola > Entomobryomorpha > Isotomidae > Isotoma > Isotoma anglicana. The sequence continues at coordinate 16,730 of JAQFYJ010000200.1, read as the reverse complement.
GTGACAAGTGTAGTCTTGAATTTTTCATATTGAATAAATAAATTCAAAAATGAATCCATCTGCAGCTTTTTCGTACATTGAAGTTCAGATTGTAATTAATCCTAAAGCTCTCATACTCCACAAGCATACATATAAGAAAAATTCATTTATAATCTTCATTTATTCCCGTTTATACGATTGCGTAAAAGTTTTGAAGTCGATTACAAGTAAAAAATTCGTCTGTCGTTGCCTGTCGTCGTTCTGTTCAAAAATCGTCTGTTCAATTCAATTCTTCACTTTATATTGGCATAGCACTAAGAATGAAGTCAGATAGCTTAGAATTTGTTTTGTATTGAAGAACGTGAGTTTAAATCATTGTTGAAATTTAGGAGAAGGAGGAGCTGACCACGGTCTTTAGAAAAGGTCTGGATGGAAAGGCTCCATTCTTTTTGTAGTTCATTGGATAAAAAGGGCATCCTACCTGGGCTGGAACCATTGAAAATGTGAAAAGTGTTTGGATGCAATTGCTTGGCAAGTTTTGTTATATTTATAACGCTTTTGTGCAAGACCAAACAAGATGTGTATTCATTAGTAGTACAATCAATTTGCATATACATATTATATCTTAAATGCAGTCATCTCAAATCAACTCTGGGCCGGAGTGATTCTGAATTTGCAGGCACTTTGCGCATATTGGATTTGTAGGAAAGCACTGTATTAGGTAGTTGATAATCCCAAAGTCGCTCGTGATCCCATTGCTTAACCCCAACCCCTTGCTCAAATACTCGTTAACCCTCAACCTCTTAATGTACCTTAAGCTGTCATTCAACCCGTTCAAGTTGTACCTCAATAACCCATTTCTTCCATATATTGATGATAAACTTCATTTATCACCTATTATTAATTGTAATTTCGTAATCTTCGGTTAATTTTTGTATTCATTTGTTCATGACGGTTGTTAGATTTAGGGCTTTCGTATTCATAATGTCTATTTTCATAAAGCATAACTATAACATCATTATAAGTCTGTCTCAACTGCTGGAACTATAGTAATTTTTCAGTGTTATAAAGATGACTAAACTTTACTGTAGCAGACAAGGTGGTCAGTGAGCTACTTCGTACAGACAGGTGTTTATTTAGTAGTTAGAATTTAATAATTATGTGGAATGATTTATTTTTCAATCCGGGTTCATGGATAATGCTAGTTTTTACACAAGCAATTAAACAAAAATTATTCAACTAGGTTTTCCAAAAAGCTAAAGTCAAAAGCTTTTCCAGCGATGGGGAAAAGAAAAACGCTATTCTAGAGTTCTCTCCCGTAGTCCAAAGTATCCTGACAATCCAGCCGTCACTAGACTAAATGAGACACTAAAGACTAAAGCTATGAAAGTGCTAAATAGTTTACAAATTTTTTTTTTCAGTTCATCCATATGGGGAGGCGCTAGGCTTCGGGTTAACGGGGTCTGACGCGAGCAATAAGTTTCATTTTCATTCAATATAAATAAAAGTATAGTATCGGGATGAAACTTGGTACACATGTTACAGACCTCTATGGCTTTCTTGAGTTCGGAGATGGACACCCTGTACGACCATACCCAAGGTTACTATAAAAAGGTCAAATGTTTGATGTTAAAAATGTTTCAAATGTTAAAGATGCTGCCAATGCTATTTTTGGAAAATTTTGTCTTGACTATGGAATTCATTCCACGCAAGCAATAAAATTGAATGGAAAATGGTCAAAAAATATCTTGCCTGATGAATGACACGGATGACAATTTTGGCTAACTTAATTGCATCCGGTCTGTTACATTTTCTAATCTATTCAAAAATATTCGCCTGTGCACTTTGACCGACGAGCGTTTTAGTTTTAGTGTTGGAATTCTGCAGTGCACTAAACGTTGCCCGTAAAATATGCTCCTTTGGAGGGGCCATGTCAAGAGAGTCAGCCAGTACTTTAATAAATTAATTGTTGTTTAAAATATAATAAAAACCGAACTTGATATTTGGGACAAGTGAGTACAAGAGCTTTTGACTTGAACTGAAAATATCTAGCTGATAATAGTTTTGTTAAATGCAAATCCGTTGAATATGTAGATTAAATTAAAAATATGCATTTTTGATATTTTTAAACCAGCATGAATAACGATTACAATATAAACATACTTAAATATAAATATATGTTCTTTTCAATCAGAAAATAGAATACTCAGTAAAAATGTATTACTGTAGTAGTGCATAGACTATTTTCTTCCTATTGAACGTACCATTTTCAGAATTTTATAGAAATGGTTTGGAATATCCTAAAAACTGCTAAGTTAGTGATTTCGAACCCTTTTAAAACGGTGAATTAGAAATACATAAAAATATTATGACCAAGTATGTGATTGGGACGGCTGGTGGAAGTCTTATAGTAGGGCAGCTTTCCAGCGTCGCTGTCCAGCGCCCCGTGTTATGCCCATATGCAATATACATAATTGAATGCGAATAATTAACGTGATGGCTAATACTTATTTATGTAATTGAATTGAAAGAGAATGTTTGAATTTATTGATATAAATTATTATGATACAATAAGTACGGTGGGGCCTGAAGGCCCCCTGGGTTACGTGAGAGAGGGAGAGAAATGAGAAGAGGTCCGAAGGCAGCAGTCAACTTCTAACTGGCTATTGTCTCTCTCTTTTCCCTTATTTAAATACTAGTTTTTAATATTAATAAGTAATCTTACATCCGCATTGACTTTGTCAATGCATCTGGGTAAGAAATCCCAGGTAGTGATTTCTTACCCTTACATAATAATAATATGTTTTGATCTACAAGATATTGCACTTACGAGATGTTGAACTACTTTTTATATAAAAGTCCACTAAGCAATATCATTATTATTAAGAATAAAAACATTAATAAATTGAATATTTTATCTATTATTATGTACACTTCTTCGGATTGTTCAGAAATGACAATGACTTTTGGCTCCTCGTTACAACTCCTTCTCAAGGTTGAACGTACCTACGTTCAATGACATGAATAATAAAGAGGTTAGACAAAAGTAATAAAATCTAGCTGATTAGTACATTAACATAGATACATATATATACAAGAACTTTGTTTAAAGTAAAGTTAAACTGTTAAAGTAAAGTTAATCAAGATCTTATCTATTTTTAGATGCATTTATATGCAATTTCTTGGATGCACATGCAGTTATTTCATGACAAATCCGTGATTTATTTAAACTGGAATTTATTGCCTTGTGCAAACTTATGCACTTTATCGCATGATCATTGCATGATCATTGCCTTTAAAACCTCGACTAAAAAGCTTCTCTATTTTATTCACAGTTTGAAAATTCACTACAGCACTTAACTAGTAATCAATTTCGAGTCAATTTTTTTCCGAGACTTAAATTTTCTTTCCTTCTGGAAAAATGCAATTTCTAAAAATTTTCGTTGTTCTCTCAACCACTACGTTCTTGTTTGCCTCGGCTTTGATTCCGAGAAAGAAGGTTGAACGTCCAAGGAATCACAAAGTTGATTTCTCTCATCCTTATGCGGAAAATCATTCCGAAGAATATTATCATCCATACGGTGAAAACCGAAGAGGAAATTTGGAATTCGAGACCAACCTCGAAACTCTGGAATTTTGCGAGGATTGTACAAGGAATGGAAAGGTTAGTTCTCTAATAATTTGAATAATAATTTTGAATATTTAATATAATTATTCATATTAATTTTAATTCTCCGTAGATATTCGTCCGCTATAACACTTCTCATTACGACAGCGTTACTGATTATCTGTGCTTCACTAACGAGCAGATAAGAGGGATGGAAGATCCTCATTACCCAATGTCACGTTTGACTCACTACATTTGTCAGGTAAGATATTAATTAATTTAATTTAGTTATTGATTTAGAGTTATTTCTCGTTAATTTAATTTTGTTTTTAATGTTTTTTTATAGTTTGACATGTGTGGTTATGAGTACGTGAAATTTCCATATCAGGTATTTAAACTTTAAAATCTTTTAATCATAATTAATTTCACTTATCTGTCATAAGGTTTATTATTTATCTATTTGTGTGTTATTTAGTTTCGTCAGATTTATTATTCTTTAAATCATGGGTTACCGGAATATCTGGTAAACGTGAAGCGAGCCGCAATTCTTTAATGGATACGGAGGTAAATTTCTTAATTTTTAAATGTTATTTATTTATTTATTCATTTATTTTAACTTTGATAATTTTATTGTTGGTTTAAATTAATTTAAGGGTCTCGAACAATATTTGGAAGAGCAGGAAAAGCAGTGGGTCAATCTTAAGGAGAAAAATGCTTTTCTTGAATATAAGATAAGTTCCAATGGTTTATGCCTGGAACCCAATGTTGAAGATGTCCCCTCAGTGGAGTTTGAGGTGGACGGAGTTAAACACTCCGAGGTAACACCTGCACCTCCCAGTTCTATGGAGAATCCACGTCATCCTCTTCATAAAACCCTAATCAAAAATAAAATGGACAATATAACCGATAAATAACGGCACTTGGAGAACGAATACTTGTCGCAGTCCCAAGTATTATCCAAAATCCAACCTAATTCAAACCGAATCGGTAAAATTGAAACCTCCCTGTCAATTGAGCATGGGGCATTAGTCACAGACGAATCGATCACCGGACGTCCAGGTTTTCCTGCTCCAGGCCCTTCCAACGAGCTAATACCGGAGGCGAATAGTTCACATGATTCAGAGGTCCACCCAACACCAACCGCGAGGAAAAGCCGGCGTTTAGCACTAAGCTTACAGGTGTATGGAAGAGATCGGCGTTCTTGGTCAAGATGAACTGTGCGAACACCTCTAGCTGAAATCAAAGTGGAGGAAATTGATTCAGAGGCAGACACGAAGTTCTATATAATGGACGCTTGACAGACTACTTACAGGCCCTCCTTCCTATCTTATCTTTCTCCATCTAGCACCTACACACAATACACAGCAGCAACTACACAATAAATATGATTTTAAGGTAAATTAACGTCATTTTTATTCATTCCTTTTATAATGTAAAACATAATTATTTCGTCTAACACATTTTCATATGGACACTTATACCTTTTTAACCCTTTTCTAATTTAACCTAATCTAGTCCAAACTTTTTTAGGACGGGTAAATCTTTTTTCATACCAGATTTTTCATATGAACCTTCTCATTCTTTTTTACACATTGACATAAATTAGCACAACATACAAATTACATGGGTATTTTATTATTATTTAAATTAAATCTATAAACTTTGTCACATTGCCATAAATTAATAAATTATGCAAATTAATAACGATTTAATTAATTTATCAAAACCCAATTTTTATACATTTAAACAGAATATTCGTAGGGAAATTCAGTAGAAATTTATTTGAAATTCCATGTAGAAAAATACATATTGAAAATTGAATAAATATTCAAATTAAATTCCAACAAAGTCATTTTAAATTTCATTTAACTAAACAACATATACATTGGAAAATTGACTAGAATCTCATTTTAAATTCCAGTGATTATTCTTAACCCAAATGCTTATACTTTCCAACTCCTCCAACTCACATCCATCCCTTGTCTACTCTAAATTTGTCTGTCTAAACACTCCATGATCAGTCTATATGGAAATTCTAAATCTTTCATAATCGAACAAGTAGATATAAAAGTGGTTAAATCCGACATTCTTAAACATACTTAAACATTCCACATAGCAAAACCTTAGATCCCTTGACACTCCAACCCAAACAAGCAAGCACTCCTACTACTCTTCTTGGTCCTTATAAGGAAGGTCCTTGCCTTCAATCTTTTTCATTTTGCTGTTACTCTGTTCAACAATCACATCAAATTCAATACTCAAATTCAATTGATTCAAAAAACTTTTTGTATAAATTGTGTAGTAAATATTTAAAGTTTTTAAAAAGTTTACTAATTAAGTATATTTTTTATCTTTATTACAAATACCATGGCACGAACAAAGTACCATTCGAATCGCAAGCCATTTTCAAACATCTCTCCGGTAAAGAGGTTAACTACGATGCCGAGAAGAGTCTCATCGTCCACGTCTTTCTGAAGAAGAAACAATGAGGGATGTGTCTAATCTGATGCAAGAATCATCTACATGCATGCTACTTCCACATGAATCTAATGAATTCCAAACTCCATTTTCACCCGTGAACTTCCAGCCAATGATGGCGTCAACCCCTATCCAATCGGTAATAATCCCTGTGATGAATACTGACTGGTTCCCCCATCAATATTGGAGAACTACTCCCCGGACATCCTCGCTATAGTGGCCCTACGCAGATCGAAGTATTTCCTGGTGGATTTGAGAAGTGAACGACACCCAAAACAACGATTACAGAGTAAGTACAACTTTAATTATGATACTCGATAATATGATTATAAAAGTATGTATGAATGTATGAAAGAATCTATTATCAATCTATTATTTATTATCAATTTTGTTTATTTTTGTTTTGATTATATAGTTTATTATTTAACCGAAGATGACGAGGTTCCAATAAGGCAGGAACTTCCTTCACATCTCCCCACCCACCCCTAACCGTCTCTTCCTAACCTTCCTAAAGTGCAATGGAAGAAAGAAAAAGATCTTTGGATTCACGCTATGGTGATGGATGACGGCGAAGCATACATCAGACTTGCCAACCAGAACAATTATGAACTGGGCAGGCATTTCGACATCCAAAAACTTTATTGGGATTAAATTGGCACATACATGTATGACTTCATTTCATGTTAGTACAAAACATCTGGTCCGAAATATCATCATGTAATAGTGCTAAGAATAAATATGATGTAATATATGAATAAGCAAAACGTAAGTTACAATCATAATATATTTTTACAATAGTATTATTGTGTTTTAATCCATTCCAATCTAATCAAAATCTATTCTATATTTTCTGATCTCATGATTGATGATCTCTCCTAATCCAACAACCACCATTCCCTCAACCTTCAATAAGGAAAGGACTTCCATTACGACATATAAAATATCAAAAAACCACATCTAAGGCTGAGGATATTATGTGGAACCTACGATCATTGCAACACCCTGACCATGTATTTATTCGTCTCAATGGCAACACAGATTATAATCATTATCATATAGGAAGAAAACGTCGGGCTGGTCTGAGAATGTAATGATTTTTTGAAACAAAATTTTGATTTTTTGTATCGGGGAATTTTTTGTTCAACTTTTTGATTTTTTTCCATTTTTTAACTTTTTTTGATATTTTTTAGATTTCGGACCTGATTATGTTCGACCCGACAATGAAGACAGTGAAGAGAGTGAAGAGAAAGAGTATGAAACTCGTTATATGTGGCATTGCAGAAGGAAATGTCATTGTGAAGACTAGAATGAATCCATTCCATCCATAGCATCGACAACACCTTCAACCCCCCTTACCCCCATCCCGTATCGATTTTTTTCCCGGACTTAAGCTGGGGGACAGGGAAGAAGATGGAGAGAAAAATCCGATACGTTGCTGGATTGCTGCATGACCAGATGATGATGAAGAGGAAGCAATAAGTTCTTTCAAGAAAACGCGAATTGATGATGAAGAAGAAGAAACCAGTTCCTCAAAGAGAACGCGAAATGATGATAATGAGATTGATGGTGATGCGGCTAATGATTGCCAAAATAGTGCTCAGTGTGCTTGCTGGGAATGCGATGATAGAGCGGATTACATTTATAATCGAATTTAATTTAATTCAATTTCAATAATTTATGATTATTTATTATTTCAATTAATGTTTTTTTATTTGTATTTCTTTTTTTCGTTGGTGGGTGAGATAGGAAAGGCATGACGAACGTATTATAGTTTGATTCATTATAACTTTTTACTACAATTCTTGTACATCTCACCTCTCTATACCATGGGAGATGAGATATTTAATCATTTAATATAATCTTGTACATTGTATTAATAATAGTATAATCTAAACTTGTAAGTACTTCAGGTTTTACAAAGTAAAAAAATAAATGAGTCAATACAATTTTCTTTTCTATGATAATAATATATTATTGCCTAGTTGCTTCCTATTATATGTTTTGCATCCGTTAAGATCCACATATGTGTATTCGATAGAATCCAAGGATTTTTCGAAACGGTCCTGAGATCACCACACTAAAAATGCACGTTGAATTTACACAGTGAGTGCATAAAGTATACAAATGACAGGCACTTTGAGTACCCATCACTAAACACAATCGTACAAGAACTTATTTGATGTGACACGATAAAAGTATGCAAATGACATGAAAATGAAATGTCTGAAACGAATTGTAGAAATCAAATTGTATAGGTACAACGTCTGATCTCCAAAACTCTAAATGTTTTTGTCTTATTTTCGAAAATAATACCAAATTGTGTACCTCAAACCGTAAAAATATATTTGATACGAGACTCGAAAGCTCGAAAGCCACATTCATATGACCACACCTCCCGCTGTCATAATTCTCCAAGACAATAATAATATTGCAAATATATGTAAGTTTTTAATTATTATTTTAAAATTTATCATTTATGTTTTTTAATAACACAGGCTCAGGCTCATTAATAACTCTCGACATCTATAGTGTATGAGTTTATTTATATGTAATAATGCATGTGCAAGTCAAGTGAACAAAGACGATAGAGAGTTTTTTACAACTCGTTTCCTTCTCTTACTTGACTTGAGTCAAAAATTTAGTATCTGTTCCTATCAAGTTAATATTTTGTGTTACATTACTAAATAATATAATAATAATTATTGCTATAGTGTAGTAAATTATAAGAGAACTAAGAGGGTGTTTCATTTTGTTTTTTGTCCTTATCGTCAAAATGTCAATAAGATCAAAATGTATATTTGCGATTCGTTAAACAAGAATTTGACAGCCATAAAAAGTAAAAAATAAATTCCTTACTTTAATACACAATTTATGAGTGCATCTAACAACTATGATTATCTCTCGATACGTTTACACAAAATTTCAAACGCTGAGATCGCAATAAAAAATAACAATAAAATGAAAATAAGAGTTTCATATTTACTCTTCAGTAAGAAAAAATTTTTTGACGAGAAAAATTCGGTAACAAGTTCTCCGTTTTAAAAAGGTCAGTTTTTCCCAGCCCTTGTTTACATAATTCTGTTGAATACAACCGTTTTTTCGTTGTGAACCTGACCCCTTTATTCCGTAACAGCTCTTGACCCTTGTGGGTACATTTGTATTCATGAAACAACTATATGGATTACCATTTGTCCATCCCTCGGACGTACCAATGGCATTTCAAGAAATTCGAAGTAACGCATTGGCAACTGTTGACCATACTGTTATGTTCTCTGTTATGTAATATTCTCTAATTAAATTCTTATTGTTTTGAAGACAGTCCATATTTTGACTGTCCATGACCTTTTCGTCCACACCAAATGTTGTCAATATTAAAAACGTCCAGGTTTACGGTTGTCCACATTTCTTGCTTGTCCAGATTCATCCGTCCACATTTTGAATGTCTATATTCCGTTTGTCCTGTATTTGACCTAGACCCGAAATAATAAGCATATCATTACTAGCTAAAATCTAAACTATCCTATCCCAATCCCACGCTGGGAATTGTAATAGAATTTTGTATAAATATATTGATTTACACATCGCAATCATTATCACGTATTATTTGTAAATACATGATGAGAAATGATCTACGTTATGACTAAAATCAAATGTTATCTTCACTAAATGTATCAATAATATCTTTTGGAAGAATGAAAAATATCGATCCGGAACTTCAATAAATGTATCCAACTAATAGTAGTTGGAATCTTTAAAATATATACTCAAATGTAAAAATGATCAAAATTTGAAATTGTTAAAATACCTCAATAATGTGTCTGTAACCTATTAACAAAAATTAATTGTACAAATAGCAATTTAACAATAATTTGAGGAGCTCTACTAATTATGTGAAATGTGAAAATTGTATGTAACCTATACCTACTTTAACTTCTGAGTTATCGATACTAAATTATTACTTATCTTGTAAACACCTTCGGACTTGTTACAAAAGAACTATAATTATATTTCCATTTTTTAATTGGAAATCATTGAAGAAGTTAACATAAAAGGTTTTATTTTTCATTTATAATAAAATTCTTTTTAAAAAGAGCTTTGTGAAATTTTTAGAAATTATATTATGCATTGCAGACAAGTACTTCTTTTTATTCCTTAAATTTAAATTTCAAAAGTATAAAGAAATTTGAAAATTTATCTTAAACGCCTCACGTTGTTTGTGAATTATCTTTCAATACAAAATTTTTACTTGCTCATTCCAGGCATATTCATTCTAAAACTTGTCTTATACTTATGTCTACTTGCATCTTAAGAAACAATTTTTTTTTCTAACAAGTCCAAACAGTGTAAAAACGCTTATATTTACTTAGCTGGGCATTATAGTACAGTTTGAACAAATTTTTAACCTCATTACAACCGTGTTTAGATGCTAGAAGAGTAATGAATGAGCCACTTTGATAGATGTTTGAATCATTATCAGAAAAGTATTTTCAGGTTAAGTTTCACAAGCAGATTTCTAGGTGTCATAAATTTTAATTAAATCACATAAGATAATCGAATCGTGGAAAATAAGGCTTTATTTAGAACCATCATGTAATAAATAACGTACTGTCATTTTTCAGTCTTTAATTAAATTTGAATTAAACTAACCATTGAGTTGACTCTTTGCCTGAACACGAAAGGTGAATTATATGATAGCTGCTAGTTCATATTACGAATGTTTTTTTATCTGAATCCAACAGATGAAAAGAAACAATTCTCGTTTAAATTGCTCCGGCAATGGCAGAAATATAAGTCACATTCATTTTTCTTCACAGAAGTGAAAGACAGTTTTGCAGCTAAATTGGCACAATAATTAAATAATTACTAGTTGCGAAGGTATATAGGTTAATTTGATAAAAAATCATACAACTCCATTACAGTTTTGCTATTTCAAAAGGAAAGCACTAAGTGGACAATTATTCAATTAAATGTTAAGTTTATTCATATTTAGTTCTTATATTCTGTCCGATTTCAAATCTTATCAGTTTAAGCGGACAATAGTTGGTCTAATAATTCCAATGTCATAATAATATTTCAATTCTGAAACTATATTAAGCTATAACATTAACACAAACCATTTTAAAAGAATTTCATGTTTTATACATCCAATTAACTAAAAACTGATGCAAATTTAATTAACATTCAACATATGAACATTTTCTTGAGCATTTGTGTGCTGAACATGCTTATCCTGTACCAAAAATGACCTGAATTATTAATATATTTCGAACAGAATTGTAATAATATACGACAAAGAAAAACCATGCCCAATACCTTTCTGGTCTTCTGCCTTAACCACTCGTTCCAGACTGTCCCTAGGTATAAGAGAACCTGTTTAACTGCTGGCTTATTACAGTGCAGTGTTTCAAATCTAAAAATGCTTAAAATGTTTTCATATTTTCATAATATGTAGTACAAGTGCTTAGTAGGAAGATTCTACAATAACTCCACAATGAGAAAAAGTATTGCCTGGTCAAACAAAGCCTACTTTATATCACATCCTTAAACATGCTTCTGGTCTCCCATTTCTATATTGTTCATTACGTATTGACTTATACTTTATGTGAACGGTAGTGGTGTCCGTTAGTTCATTAACCCGTCAATCTGTCGAAGGTTATCAAGTCGACAACTTTCGAACGGTTAAACGTTTGGCTTGAAACTCCAGCTGTAGGCTCTTCTGCAGACATGATTAGAAAATGGGGCCATTCAGATCAACCCAAGATCACAATAAAAGGGTCAAATTTTTGAAATTTTGGAAAATTTTTTTCTGAAATTGTTTCTCAAGTTGGCACAAATTTTTTCAAGTTGCCCCACATCGTTTCAAATACCTCAAATGGCTTAAAATATTTACAATTTTCAAAAATGTTTAAACTTACTTAAAGTTTTTAAATTTATCTGACGATACTTGATTATTGTTTTAGTTGTAAAGTTTATTACAAGTGTACAGACCAGGTTCATATTTTGAAAATTAAAGTTATTATTTATTGTTATTAAAGTAAGGTTTTTAGAGCCTGGAAGATCTTTCAGAAGAGTTGCATTATAATTAGCTATGTATTATTAAGATGAGAGCACAAGTTTGGAAAATTTCAGTCGTGTCTTGCATAGTTGCATTTATAAATGTTTTAGGAATATTTTTCGTTTCAGGAGGCATAAATGTCGTAGGCATAAGTTTCGCGGCATAAATATTTTTCGTAGGCTAATTTGTCGGATTACCGAATCTGGTACAAGGTTGGAAAGATTTGTGTATTGGGTTGTTGCGACTGAATCGAATGTTTTTCTGTGAGAATGGGGATTTAGAAATGGCAGATTAAAGCCGTACGAACTTTTCCTGAGTTTTTTTTCAAATATTCAGGAAACACAAATATGCCTACCGACAAATATGCCTACCGACCAATTTTCCTAGGACATTTATAGGGGTCCACCGCGGGTAACATGGGGTACACCGCGGGCAACGTGGTGCCCTCCTCGGACAACATGAGATCCACCTCGGGCGACGCGCGATCCACCTTGGGTAACGGGGGGTCCACCTCGGGCGACGTGTGATCCACCACGGGCTACGTTGGGTCCACCTCGTGGAATAAGAGGATCACCCCGACAGAAATTCGGCCCTACTCTCCTCCCATGAGACACTCTCCCACTTCGCCCTACGAGTTGTGGGAAGGTGACACCAAACCGTTGTCTCAGCCGCTGTCCTTGTGAGCGACGCGAACCGCTGCGAGCTGAAGCGGCATCCCCGAAGTAAAAGTTAAAATTATTGGACATCTTGGGTTGATGTAAAACTCAGCCCCCCAAAGAAGTCTCCCTTGTCCGTGATGACACAAAACTAACATAAAAAAATACAAAAAAATTAGTCCTGGGCATGACCGATGAAAAGGCCTCTTCGTGGTGATCGAAGTAAAACTCACCGTAAATAAATGACCCTCCTGAAGGAGTATGCCCTGTACGTGACGACACAAAACTAAAAGAAAAAAGAATACAAAAAATTAGTCCTGGGCATGACCTAAGAAAAGGCCACTTCGTGGTGACCGAAGTAAAACTCACCGTAAATAAATGACCCTCCTGAAGGAGTATGCTCTGTCCGTGACGACACAAAACTAAAATTTAATTTTCAACGAAATTTCATATGAATGTTTTTGAAAAATTCAGCGTTTTAAATTTTACAAAGTTAGGAAGCTCCTTTTTTAATTTTTTTTTCTTTCGCTGTCAAATTTAAAAAAACCCGATAAAAACTTTTTAAAAGGGTGCAATGACCTCAAGATAAAAAAACATTCACTCGTAAACACAATATATAACGCATTATAATAAACTTTTTGTCGTTTTTTTTAATTTGGGAGCGTTAGAAAAAAATTTCTAAAAAATGAGCTTCCCAAATTTGTAAAATTTAAAACGCTGAATTTTGCAAAAAAATTCATTCGAAATATCGTTGAAAATTAACGGAGATGTTTGCTTTTAAACTTTTCCATTGCTTGCTTATGGAGTTTCTGTATACAATGAGCCCTTAAGAAAATAAGTTAAAAACCATGCAGCATATAAAAACTAAATGTAGTTTAGTTTAACATTAAAGTGATGCTACCGATCCACCGTTTTTTATGTAATATATGAACTAATTAAGTTTATAAGAAAAATTCCTCGGTTAACCATTAAAAGCATTCTGAAGAAATAGACGAACGTACAAGTTCAAATAAAGTAAGTGCTGAAATTGAATTTGAAAACAAGGATGAAGATGTAACTCAATTGTAATTATTTTAAACAGTTTATTTTTATTTCCTTTTAAATATCCATAATTGAAAGTCAAGTTATGATTGAGAATAGAGTTTTTGCAACAAAATGATGTTTTAAGCTTTCTGTTTATTCTTGTTGTTTCATTTCTTTCAAATATTGAAAAATCTCTGGAAATGTAATTCGTCTGTTTTCATTCACCAACTAACACTTATTCATCACATTCGAATATCTGCAACACCAATCGGTTATGTACAAAAAATGATAATGTCCGCAGAGATTAGAAAATTTTTGTATTTATTAAATTATCTCACACTTACAAATCCTCCGAAATTCAATCGGGTTTCGCCAATTGCATTCCATTTTGAAGTTCACGTAAAAAATCTAAATCAGCATCGTCCAATGGGCTTTCTCCAAACGTGTACATTTCCCTTAGTGTAACCCCATAGTTTCCAGTGTTGTCCACAGGTCGACGTTGTAAATTTTCGACACTTTAATAAACATGAAATTGAAATTAAAACATCGGATTTGGATGAAAACTTAAGATCAGACAAAGCCTCTGGAGCCATCCATCTCCAAGGAAGTAACTTTAATTATTATCAATTTAAAGATTCAGTATTTAAGTCAATTTTGCATTTTGAGAAACAATTATATTTTTGAAGTTTTCGTTTGAAAACACTTGAAACGTTTCATATAACAAATGAGTACCTGTGCATTGGTTTTGACATACAATTGATAATTGTACAGACGAAGCGACATACCAAAGTCAGTCGGTTTTGCAACTTTATTCTCGTATAAGAGAACATTCCTTGCTGCTAGATCGGCAATATCGGCATGCACAATCTAGTTGCAACATTCAATTTAAAAAGATTCTAGGACAATTCATCCCCCACATTTCATCCCCGGACATTTCATCCCCGGACATTTCATCCCTTACACAACTCAACCCCTACACATCTCATCCCCGGACACTTCATCCCCTACACAATTCAACCCCCACAATTCATCCCCAAAAAATCTTCTAATAGCATATAAGACCTATTCCTTTCCACATATCTGCGAGCGCTTAATGCTCTGAAATCTTTTACGGACACACTAGCCCCTACTATACTTATGAGCGACTTCGAGAAAGCTTCTATCAATGCTTTTGAAGCGTCATCAAATGATTTGTAAATTTCTTCGGCTTGTTTTTTGTTCTGCTATGAATTTAAAGCATAACTAAAGCAAAAGCTATTTACATTATATAATGTAAATAGTATTTGCTTGATTTCATTAAAATCTTGATTTGTCTTTTAATTAAACTGTTTTATGTTTCATTATTCTTTTTTCTTTACATTTAAGTTATTCCTTGCATATTTTTTGCTTGGAGTTAAATATAACTTGGGGATGAGTTGTGGGGGATGAAATGTGTAGGGGATGAGTTGTGGGGGATGAAATGTGTAGGGGATGAGTTGTGGGGGATGAAATGTGTAGGGGATGAAATGTGGGGGATGAATTGTGTGGGGATGAACTGTGTGGGGATGAATTGTTGGGGATGAGTTGGCCTGTCACCTATAGATTATGGAATTCTATTTCTATTATTGTTTTCCGGATTTTTCATTTGGTTTGGGGGTAATTAAATTCAAGCCAAATTTTAAAAGCCACCGAATTTTAAAAATTCAAAATGCTACCCTTCAGTTTGTTCCACTTTGGGCCGCTTTTTCATTAAAACATTTTTGACTAGAAAGATTGTGTGGATGATTGCCACCTGAAACTTTTCTCTGTAGCATCACAAGTAGTTGTAGAATCTCCAAAGATTTCTCTCTCCCTCAAGGAAATTTTTAAATGTCTTACTCAACCAACACATTCAAAGCCATGTATAAAATCCTCATGTTTACTTTACAATAAACAATTGAGTTTTAATTAATAAAGTAAATAATAAAATATTTGAATTTAAATTTATTTTTATCACAGTACTTTTGTGTATTGCTCCCATTATTTTGCAGACATTTATTCAGCTTTCCAGAATTTATTTCAATCAAAATTTAAATTTTTATTTAGACTTAATTTGATCTGCCAAAAGTTTAAAAGGTTAGAGTAAAAACGAATTAAAGTATATGAGGTTGTAAAAAGGTTAAAGCAGTTTACTTCGTAAACTTGACCAACAGGAATTCAATATAAAATACAACTCGAGATTCTCCATGATTTTTATCAGCTTTTTCATTGTGTGGTTCAACTGTGTAAGTCCAACAACTCCACATCTTTATCATTGAATGACTGATGTAAATGTCATTTTTGAGATTGCATGAAATGCATGATGCAAAGCACACTCATTTTTTCTCATCATCAAAACTACAGCTCTAATTCTCATATTTCACACTTAATTAATATGCGTTGATTGTCATAGATGTTTCGGGGTGTTTAATTCTTTTCCAGTGGATTTTAGTGCTGTCGCAGGCGATGCTGTACAATTTAGTTTTTGTCATTGGTTGCGCCACCTTCTGGGAGTTGCAAACTGCGCTGCCCGGAGGTTTCTCTACTCCAGAGCTGAACTTGTCTACATTCTCGATTCTTTTATTCATGCACATGAAGGTAAGAATGGGAAGTTTTTAAAATGTATAACAATGAAAAGTGTCAATTACTCTTGTTTGTTTGTGGTGAGACAGATGTAGTCACCTCAAGAAACAAATTAAAACCTTGAAAAAATAATGAAATTGCCTTGGTATGGAGAACAGAATCGTCCCGCGGTTTTAATAAATTTCCTTGAGAAAGCAAAGAGGGTAATTTAGTTAACCCAGGGGCAATTTCCATATCAAATAGGGAATTCATTGTTGCGAAGAATTTTCGAATTTGTCACTGTTTTTGTGATTTTTGCATACTTTAGATCATGATTAGTCCGTATTCATAATTCAAAATTAATTTTTATGAC
>JAQFYJ010000199.1:0-17117 GCA_034694685.1 Isotoma anglicana | reverse complement strand
GAAGGGAAAAGTGAAGGAAGAATGTCGTTCACCCTGAACATTTTTAATTTAAAAAATTCTGTCACAATTTCGTTTCGTTGGACAAATTTTACATATAGTTGGTGGCAGGCCGCCAAATTCTCAAAAATTAACATTTTTTAACCTATCCATAACAATAAGGGTCTATGAGCCTGGGCCGCACCCTGTGGTTACGGCATTTTTTTATAACTTGCCCCCAGGCATATAAACCCATGGGAAATATTTCTCTATAAACATATATATTGTCGGGGATATTAATTAATGAAAACAGCTACAGAACGAACTGAGCATTAAACAAATAAATGAGTGTTTTAATTAATAAATTTCAAAAATAATATGAATTTTAAGAGAATTTTGAAGATTTTACATAGCATTAAAGCAAAAAAGCTGCAATTTGCTGAACAAAATCGTGCTTTTTTTCAAACCCTCACTGAAAAATTTAATCAAGTCCCCCCCGAAATAACTCCCCACCCCGGAATACTACCCCACCCTTTTGAAGAGGTTGAAAAAATTAAGCCCCTTGGGATTCTATACCAGGAAATACGGTAGTTTTTTTCTTTATTATTACCAAAAGAAAAGAAATAAAGAATTCTCTTAAAAAATATAAAAATCACACCTTACTTACCGTCCATCACGTTTCAGCCATTGTCGAAGTTGTCCACTTGTAGTAACTTATAATTACTGTCCACGATGTTAGCTTCCATTATGCTCATTCGTTATGTTGGGTTACAAAATTCTCTCCACAGGTGAAAAATTTTCCCGATCCTCACTATTTACAGGTGCCACACCAATCTAAGGTGCTTTTGTTTGTTCACTTCCAGGTGAATAAATTAATCTAGACGTCAATATTATAATTTTTAGCAGACAAAAACAGAAAATATTAACTTGAAACGTTTTAGGTTAAGATTTCAATATTTACCTTTTTTAAAAGGGTTACATAGTTCACTGTCTCCTAGATCCGATTGATTTTGTAAATGCATCCTTTTGCAACATTTATACTCGAATACTTTGAGCATAAATGAGTTGAACCTATTTCTAGCTGTTTAGGCATACGTGTATTTATTATCATACATGATACAATGGTATAGTTATAATATTCACTGTATTTTATTAAGAAGCAGAGCTTCTTTATATTATTCCTTTTCCATCTGTCTGTCCGTATGTCTGTCTGTGGACTGTTGACACGATAACTCTCAAAGCAATTGACTTATGGGGGTGAAATTTATATCATATACTCTATACCTTCATGGCTTAGATGACTTCGTAGATGGTCCCTGCAGGGCCGATCCCAAGGTCAAAATAAAAATTCCAAATTTTCGACCCAATGTTAAAGATCGGACTTTTTTTAAAAAAATTATTTTTCTTCTAACACCGCTTTCTTTATATTACCTTTAGGCTTCAGGTATACAAAAAAACCCATATGGGCCTTGCATTGTAGGACCACTCCCAAGGGTTACCACCTTAAGGAGAACCCACTTAATATTTTTTCCATAGGCAAATACGGTAACTTGGATAAACTTATGACTCGGGTGAAACAGTGATTTCAAATTTAAGTATTTATTTTCATTGCATAGGCCTATCACCACAAAATTTGATATACATAGTATATGCAAAATACAAAAACGACTAAAATTTAAAAAATTATAATTGTAGCGCAAAAATTAAAATGTTTTAAGTTCATATAAAAACAATTTTAATCAATACGAATTCGATTCAAGCGACACAAATTTAATTCGACACATCGACTCATTTCAAACAATACTACATTATTTGCTCAGCTTCTTTTTTACACTAGTGTTTACAATGGTTCATTCTTTTTCTTATCTTACTTCGGAGAAACGGGTGGTTCTAATCTAAACTTAGGACAATTATTCAAAGCAAAAAAAACTATCCCCAATCTTTAACATATAATATGCATGACAAGTCATTATTCCTTTTCCTTATGATTTACCCTCGTCAAGTCTTCCTATGAGATGGAGAATATTTTTAACTGATCTTAAATAATGCTTGCAGATCATAATTTCATCTACATGATTTCTTCGGACAAATATATTGATTGCATGTACACATTAGATATGCCTAAATAACGGTACTGTTAGGATGATTCATCCATGAATCATCGTCATCATCATCACCGAAACATCCAGATTAGTTGTACGACTAATGTTCGTACCATAATTGACGGTAGCCATTTTTTCTTTTAATTTGTGAAGTGAAATAAAATGCTTCTCATAATTAACAATTCATATCGTTTTTAAATTGTTTAAAAAATCCATCGAAGTGTGTTTTTACTACAAAAATGGAGAAAAAAGCTTTGTTGGAACGCAGTAAGACAGCCTCCTTCATTAAAGCCAAACAGGTGAGACTTTCTCATCCGTTTCTCCTCTTCATTACTTTTATCTATTCATTGCTTGAGCTTGACTAATAAGCTTGATAGGGAAACGAAAAGCATATTTCACGTATTTCGGTACAGAGATTACTCCCGATTACGTTTGAACAAATATTTTAAAGCCAAAGTACCATTTATAATGCCGTTTTATTCGGGTTTTTTTATCTTTGCACTTTTATGTTGACTTTTGCTAATTGCCATTGGGTTTTATACCTCATTTCACGGTAATATTTTCGTACAAAAATAGTCTACAGTCACAGTCATCCATCTGCCAATTCAATTAAATTCAAAAGTTTTTGAGAAATCTTCGCAACTTTAAATATTTAATGACATGGTTTTTAAAAATTAAATTAAAATGTCCAGCTACTGAATTGAAAATTGGAATTCAGAATATCAAATGACAAAAATCCATTGGTTTAACTCATATTTTTAATAAAATATTTAATGGGAAAAACATTCTTGTTCAGCCTTTCTATTCCAAACCATATGATTATGCCACTCCAAATAAAATGTTGATTAATTTATTACAAAATCAAATATGACTTTAATAACTTATAGCATGCAGTATAAATTGTTGAGTAAGAATGTGAAGAAATAATACATTAATGAGGTGAACAATTACCATGACGATAAATACTGTTTTTAAGCCTGAGTAGACTGAGTTTTCTGTTAGGTAATATTCGTTTTCTAAAATACAAGCAGTTAATTATTATTTCTTTTCAATTAATTAAATTAGTTATAGGTCCTTTATGCATGACTATCGTCGTGGAATGTATTAGACCAAAATAGTACTTTCAATATCATAGATGGTATGAATATAAACAGGGGAACCCCCCTTAAAAAAGTGGCAAAATTTTTGTCGGGTGAAGTAGGACGGGAAAAGGATTTGCTTCGTTTCGTATGAAAAATCTTTTGCTTTTCCCCGAAACGCTTTCCGAATGTAATTCGACCTTTGACCATGCAATTTAAACGTTTCTTTGGATGTAAAATTTTATTCATGTGTTTTTCTGAAGCATTTATCGTTTTTGCGACAATTGTATATTACAAAGCCATTGTATTGCAATTCTAATTTGTATTACATGAAAGTAATTTAATGTGAGATGTAGCTGGCAATTTATATTTAGAAATAGAGCTTCTTTATGGTTTCCACTTTTCCGTCCAACTGTCTGTCTGTGTATTTTGAGTTTCATATTGGGACTACCTTAGAACTTGATCGTAATAGTAAAAGCCTTAAAAGATAAGTTTCTAGGGCGTAAACAAGATCATACGACGATATCTGATACTTACGGCTTTGTTACTAAATTTCGATCCAATGTAATTTTAATGTTGTCTTTATCATTTAAGACAATCTACCTTAACTTTGTGATGCAGCTACCAGTCTTGGAACTAAACTGGAATTTTAATAAACTATTAAAAGAAGTGAAAGAATTATCACTCACAGTTATAGCAAGTTGAATTGGAAATTTTTAAAGTTTTAAATCTTATAATGCAAATGCGATAGAATGAAGACAGTAAAACATTATTATGTCGGACGGTATAATTTTCATGTGGAAATTAATATTCTAGTTTAATATGAGTTCCAATCCAATTGAAAAGGCTTTTCTACTGCCTAAGACATTATTAAGGAGCGGAGCTTCTTCATGTAAATGCTTTGTCTGTCTTTCTGTCCGTCTCCCACTTATTCGAAAACGGTTTGATCTATCGCAATTAAACTTGGTACACATGTTTAAGACCTCAAGGGCTTTCCTAAGTTCAAAGACGGACCCTGTACGACCACCCCAAGGTCACAATAAAAAAGGTCAAATTTTTTACCTAACTTTAAAGATAGGGAAAATAATTTTTTTCTACAATTCTTTTTGTCAACTACCGCTTTCTTTAGAAGAGCTATAGGGACCCCAAAGGAACACTTCCAGAGAGGGGCTCATGTTAAGGCACACCCCTTGAACTTTTTTAACATACGCATGTGGGGTATCGCTGAAAAGTTTCGGTAAAACGAAAATTATAATAAAAATTTGAAATATTAGACAATTGGCGCCAAAATTCAAATATAAATATTAATTTTCATCGGAAAGGTCATCATGAAACTTTGTCTACATGGCATATGTAAAATTCAAAACAGATTAAAATTGAAAACATTAAAATTTTGGCGAAAAAATTCAAATTTTTTATTTTTTTCTAAACTGATTCATATGATACAAATTCGATTCAAACGATACAAATTCGGTTCAAATGACACAAGTTCGATTCAATAGATTTTAAATGGTTTGCACCTCTACTTTTTTACACAACTGTTTAGAATAGTTTATTGTAATGTAACTTCAGACTTTAAATACTTCGTGACAACTGTTTTTGTTATGGTTCATTTATTTATTTACAGTTAACTGCTTCCAAATTCCAGCAAATGGAGGCTGTTAGGCTCACAGCTTTGGATAGAACTGATGCCAATAAAGTCATGGGTAATTTCAACGTAAAAGTTGAGAAAAAGAAGATAATGACGGAAAGAAAACAACTTGCTGAAAAGGCTGAACAACTAAAAATCCTTGAAATACGGCAATTGGACAAGGAGCACGAACTTAAATATTTGCAAAGTCAATTGGAGAAGGATCGCCAATATCTTCAAAGTAAAGCTTCGGATATTTTTCACAGGAACAGGAGGCTGCAAAATTACGGTCGGCGACTAAGTTTCAGAATCAAAAGGAAACAGGGGTTCCACAGAGCTTATGCAAATCAATAAGGTGCAATTATTTTTCGCAAGCATCATTTTCCAACTTTTCATTTTTAAACAGACAAGGAACTTCATTTTACTTCCATAGCTTCTGAACAGATGCAATAAAATATCGTGTTCATCAGTAATTCACCGTCGATCAACGGCATTGGTTTTTATTTGAAACATGATTATTAAGTAGCGAAACTCAGATTTATGATAATGGTCTGTCCGTTTGTCTGTCTCCAATTTATCTCGGGAAATAATTCAATTGACGCATTGACATCCGGCTTTTTGCGTTGGACTGGTGACGTCATGTGACATTTGGTATTGAAAATCAACGCGGTGTGATGCAGCGAACTGGTCACGTTCATGCGCGCCCCAGGGCGCAAAATTCATAAAAATCATGTCATATATTTTTTAATATCTGCGATACGTCAGAAATTCATCTGTGGTAACAGTTTCAGTAGTTCGAGGTTTGGTATAGGTCAAAGGCCAAAAAATGTCTAATTTCAAGTTTCAATAGCTCTCAGGTGTTGTTGTAACAAGATCCACGTGTCCTTGGAAGGAATCAGCTGCTTTTGTGAGGTCTCAAAAGTTAATGTGAGGTCGAACCAGGCCTACTGATCAGGAAGTCATGATGCCCGCCTATCTCTGATTTCATACGTCACTATTATCCCAAAAGCCCCACTTAATTTGGCTTATTTATCAAAAACAATAAAAATTTCATAACATGAGTTTTGATCCTTGGAAGCGACCTTATCCCATTATTTTGTTATATTTATAAAGAACCATCAAAATCAACAAAAGTCAAATAATTACCGCATTGATTTTAACTATTAGGCTCGATAGTAGGGAAACAATTGAAGTGGAAATATGTGTCTTGAATACAATTTAAACTTATGATTGCAACGTTACTTGGTATTTTGAATTCATAGTGGTACTTTGGCTTACTCTTCAATACTCATATATTAGTAAAGCGGCATATTTATTGCATTTTTTTATTTTCATTTCCAATTATTCTACACGACTCATGTGGTTCAGTTGCTATAAAATCCATATGAAATATAAGAATGATTGACTGCACTGCAGGTACATCAAGAGGGTAACAGAAACAGACCTCCCGAACCTATGAAATTTTCAAAATCATCGTGTTCCCTTTCAAAATGTCCTTCTTCCTACCAGCACCCAAAGGACAACTCAAATTCAATTCCTCCATTCATGAGAAAAGGTCCACCCTACGAGGACCTAAGAGCGGAATTGGGGGTCTCAAATTCTTTGATGCGAGAAATGAACCAAGGGATTATAAATCGGCATGACTCAGGAACTTCTTTATTCTCAGTTCAAAGCTCAAGCCTGGCTTCACAGAAAACATTTAATCCAGTTGCATCACCAATTCGTCCAGATTCAAAAGAAATGTATCACGGAGTCCACAATCCACATTCATCAGGATCTTCTCTATTTTCAGTAAAAAGTTCCAGTTTGAATTCAGAGAAAATACTTCGTCCGGTTGTATTGACTAACAGACCGGATGCACAAGCATCCGAGCCGAAGAAATTATTGACAAATCAAAGTAAACCAAAGTACAGTCCTCAACCAGATGTTAATTGTAGAACAAGCATCAATTTACCTCAGTCACCTTCAAGATATTCCAATCTGAATTTAATGGAGGAGAAAAAAAACACGAAAGATCAGTAGCTTATGCAAAGGTAGAAAACTATATCGTAAATGACTACATGGCGCACTGTGGAGTGCGTAGCAATTACTGTTATGACACTTCGCCAAATCCTGTTTATGAAACAAAAACTTTGGACCCACCATTTGGTAATAAATATGCTCCAGCGTTTGACTGGAAAGCTCAAGAAGATTACAATAAATATAAAAAACAGAAAGAATTATCAAAAAAAGAAGAAACGAAACGAAAATTTCACGAGATGAGTGGGCTGCCCATGTATCCCGATATTCCAACTTTTACTAGAGATTATGATGCTGTAGATAGGTCGACTAGTAAAACAGCTAACCCTTATTCACATAGATCTAATTCTGCAACACATTGTCGAATTCAAAAATTACAAAAACAGCAGACAAAAAACTACTTTAATGTCGAGCCGGACGAAGAAAATGCTCCTGTGTTGCTCTCCAAACCATTGTCTTCGCCACCAATGGAAATGTTTGGAGGTTGCCAGGCAAGGGTACCTAAAGAAACTGAAACTCCTGCATCTTATTTGAAAACATTGGGGATTGACAACCCTAAACCAAGTAAAATGGATGCAGATTCCAGAACACCTGGTTTAGCCACAGGTTCAATTATCGCCGCACAGGAGTCTTTAAGTGAAAGACCGCGAGCAAAGACAAATCCAGATAGTCCCATTAAGAAAACGTCCAGCGTCACACATAATACTGAAGCAAAAGTGCCAAATCAACTGTCATGTTCAGATCAACCGAGGGTTAACAATTCACCCACCTTCAAACCTTCCACCAACAAACCTTCCACCAACAAACCTTCCACTTCAGAGCCTACACAGCCCAAGCAATCAACGTCCAAACCTTCCAGCTCTAATTGTACCAACTCGAAAAGTTCTTTGTCCAACTCATTATTACGTACTACATCAGGGGTTTCAAATCAACAGTCCAATGCTGAAGATGAACAAGACAATCGGAAAATTACTCTCGGTGGAAAGGCGATATACCTAAAACATTTAGACAATTTAAATCCTAAGGAAGAGTTACCTGACGAGATGATTGATGGTTATCTGTCTTTGTTGTCTCAAACAGCTCAGGCTCAAGATGCTGGAGTCGCTGTATTAAGTAGCAACTTCGTTACGTACAATACGGATCCTGAAACAGGAATGCCTATTTACTTTGAAATTCCCGAAGAGTTAAACTACATCAGCGAAGGAACGCACACATTGATAATTCCCATTAACCCTGGGGGACATTGGTTTTTAGCCAGAGTCATCATACCTCGTCAAACAATAGAGATTTCAGATAGCATTAGAAATCGAAATTATGATGACATGATGCTACACATCAAGAATGCTTTATCGTACAAATATCCAGCTATCAATTGGAACGTAACCACAATACAAAATTTACCAATACAGAAATTAACATCACAAAACTGTGGTGTATACACAGTATGCCATGCAAAGTCTCTTTTGGAAAATGGAAGTTATGACTACACAATAACGCATGAACGAGCGGAACGTTTTAGACAAGAACTGAAAACAATTTTTAAAAATGAGTATTTGAAGCAGATGAAAACTTCGGCTTCCACAGCTCAGCAAAAAGTTGATATGGATAGCCGAATCACATCCTTCGACTTAGCAAACAAAGCATTGCAAAGTAGTTTCATTGACAAAGACGTCCCTCAATCGAAAGAAGTGCAAACGCAATTCCTGACGCTTAATAATGCTTTGCAGGTATTGTTCAGACAACAAAGTAATGCAAAAAGGCAACTCTTTTGTTTACCACCAATCTGCTTAAAGCTCAAGACATTCAGAAACGAACAAAGGTACGACTTTGGTCTAAGTTCAGGTGACTTCTTGGTTCTACCCAAAGACGCTTCAGAAATTTTAGTGCCAATTTTTTCTGTCACACGTTGGTTGTTACTCCGGGTTGTTAAGACGTCTAAAGTACTCCAACTTCTTGACACAATGGATTTAAATGAAGCAGCAGTTAGTCAAGATACCGATATTATACAACAGTTTATTGTAACAGCTCAACCACTAATAACGGGTGAATGGATGGGGCAAATTGTTACTGAACTACCTACCGTTACAGATCACAAGTATTCCATGTACTATGTGTTACATTATGCTCAGAAATTGAAATCAAATTCAGCTGTAAATTCTGTTTTTGATGATACGGCTGCTGCCGTTTTTGAGAGCAACATCAGCAAAAACATAAATTATGTTTTACAAGAAGAACATGGCTCCGAAGTAGGATTTGTTACAGAAAAAAAATCTTGTGTTGAACCAAACATTTCAAAAGATGACGAAAGAAAACTAACAAGTTTAAGTAAACCCTCAACTGGTACAGTTTCGAACGCTCAAACTGAAAGAGCAGCTCCAATATGTAAACAAGACACCGAACTCTGTCAGCAGTGTGGGAAAGAAATAACTCGCAATACAAAATATTATAACATTGGAAAAATCAGCGATAAGTCACAAGGTCCATCTCTCGAGTTGTTTCATGCTATACAACATTTACGAAATACGCCTTGGTCAAATTTATTTGTGACGAACCAATTTTTATGTTGGTAAGCTTGCAGATTTGGCATATGACTGATTTCATTTTAGTAAATATAATATTGATTTTGATTCAGGTCCTGTGCAGGGAGCTTTAAATTATTAAGCCAGTCCATAAAAACAGAAGAAAGAAAGTTAAGGGATTTGAAAAAGAGTGCTGAAAGTCAACCAGGAAATGGAATTTTTTACCAGACACAACCCAATTTTCGGAAAGAACTTTGCCTCAACTGTAACAAGTTTTTGCCTACAAAAATTAAAGTGTCATCTAAACCGAAAAATAGACTATTTACATACAGAGAAGCAATTGATAGGTTAAGAATCAGTGAAGGTTTATTCCTAACGGAAGCCTGTGAGTTGGAAGGTGGTTCTTTGTGTACAACATGTAGTAAAGGAATCGAAGTTATAATAATTGCAAAGGAAGAAAAAAAGAAAGCACAAGAAGGAATTTGGGAAAGTGCAAACACCAATTTTTCAACGAAAAATGAGGAAACAGTTGACTCCACAAAGTCTGTAACTGATAATACTTCTCAAGATGCAAGTCAATCGTGTAAATCTGGTTTTGGTGTAGGTAATAAAGTCTACTTAAGCCCTTTACGCGAAACAAAAACAAGGCCAGCTTCATTCAGTCCTACTGGATTTACCCCTACGGCTAAAAAAAGTAAAGCTCGTATTGCCGTAAATAAGGAAGATGATCTTCAAAAAGCAAATCTGATATTAAACGAAAACCACCTTTCACATCTTCAAACATTAGTGGATAAAGATTTTAACAAATTTATTAAGGACGGAGGGTTTAAGACCAGGGGACCCCCATCTCTCCAAGACATACTAAACCTTAATTTTGAAGAAGTTGCCACGTTCATTAAAAAAGAATGTCCGGCAATGTGCGTGATTTTCCCGCGAGATTCGAATGGTGAACCTCTTATTGGAGCAAAGGAACTGATGGCAATTTCAATTTTATCTTTTAGTAGAAACAGAACCTGCAATCTTCTTCAGGATCTTATTGGGTTAGAACTTTGGCGAAGAGTGACTAAAGATGTAATATTTATTTTCAATTTTCGAAACTGTATTATTTAAATTTGAAAATGTGCTGAAAATAGTTTTTGTTATAATAGCAACTTGAAGTATTCGGAAGTCTGGGAATATGTACATCTTCTCCCACGTCTAGAAAGTTTGCTGACCTCTTAAATGAAGAATCTACGTCCAAAGTGTTAGAGTGGAAACAGGTATGAAATTATAAAGACCACTATTTACATAGAAATCCGTATTAATGTGCAAATTATTGCAGATGGAAGAGAAGACTTGGGCAAGAGACTTAGGAATGCAGACGCCAATTACAACCGAGAAGCCTAAGAAGCCAGTAAAACGTAGTCTGCGCCAGGAGTTTGAAAAAGTTGCCATTTCTGAAGCTCATTTTCCTACTGGAACTATAATGATTCAGATTGATAATGTAGACTATATGCATAAAGCAAGACACCAAGGGGTTTTCGCACCTAATCTGATGGTTAATCAAACAGCAGGATTCATTCTGAAAAATCGAATTGCCATTGAAAAAAGAGACCTTACCGTCAAAGCAAAAGCTTCAAACCTACCAATGGAAACCTTCAGTCTTTCCGAAATAGAACAAGAAGCACTGTTTGAAGAAAAAGTAGAATTTTTTAAAGAAATAGCTTGCCGGCATATTGATTATTTGCATAATAACAATTTTATTAAATATGTTAAGACCCGAACGGTTGAGTATCCAGTTGAAGGTTGTCAGAAATCTGAAATCGTGCCGACCGGTTTAATTCCAATATCACTTGGAACAGTAAAAGACACTATTGCAGTGTTAGATATATTAGACGAAGTAACACCTACGGTGCAAAATCAGAAATTACCAATAAGAATAGGAGGAGACGCTTTTACCTTAGGGCGAATCGAGATAGCCCGAAGCTTGAAAACCGCGTCTGTTGAGGGAAAAACTTTTAATCATTTTTATGCATCATCGTCTAATACTCAGTTACACAGAAGTATGGCTCACTTAGGTCGAATCTTTAGTACATTTTTATTGGATCTGAAAACTAAATTTAGTGAGGGCACTTTAAGTAATGTAAAAGATACACAAAAGCACAGAAGTGCAAGTGGTGATCCGAAAGCAACATACAATTATGACATTGAGCTATGTGAGGCAGCATTGCATGGTTATGTCACCCTGTTAATGTTGAAACATTTAAATATACCAAGCCAGGACGGAACTCCAGCTGCAAATGCTTCTCTGCAAACTGATAAGACAAAACACGAGTTTTTGGAGTTGGCTGCAATTGCAGCAGTCAAAGAAGTACAAAATTTAGTCACTCCTGTTCCTCTTAATTCTATCAAAAAATGTATTTTTTGTAGTAAAGGTGATATGGAAAAAGATTTAAATATTTGTGGAAAAGTGAGTTGTAAAAATTACTTTCATGAAGGATGTCTTCCGGAAGAAGGTAAGCCGCCTGTACTGAAGGAGCCTGTGTTTGCCACTGGTTTTAGAAAAAAGCGCAAAACTGCACCAAAAAAACTTCTAAGATTAGCAAACAAATGCTATTTTGCTCGGAAGTTTGTTCTGATAGGAAATACTATTACAGTTTGTCATTAGTTCATTGCTGCATGTCTTTATTACTGCGAAAGAACGCAATACGTGCCAATGATGCAAATTTGATACAATTGCATAATAAGGAAGATCTGCAATTCTTTTTTAACAACAATAATTTTCAGTATATGAAAGTCTGCCATAATATGATACTTTCACAGAATGGTTGTATGCCTACAATAATCGGTTTTGACGAAAAGTATAATTCTACAATTAATTTGAAGGGAAAACCTTCTAGAAACATAGAAGCGGATAGAGTAATGGAATTTGAAGTGGGCAATGTTAAAAAGGAAGTAAAAGCTCATGCTGGGAAACCTACTCAGAAGTCTTTGAAACGAAGAACGAAGATGGGCTACGTTGGAAATCTAATTCATGAGAAAATTAGAGCTCTGACTCATAAATTTAGACAATCAAAAGCTCAACAGCAAAGAGATTTTGTAGCAGAAACAAAATTATTCGTTGCACACTATTCTCAATTTAAATTAGTTACAGAAGAAGGTGTTAGATCACACCAAGGATTAAACAATTTTCAGTACGCACCATATGTTGACGATAAAAGAAAGTTCGAGACCAAAATTGTTGACATGTGCCAAGCTCATGACTTAACCATGGAAATGGTAAGATGCTTTGCAAAGGAGAATGATGACATGTCAAAAAGTCCAATGATTTCTCGTACAGAAATTCCAAAACTTCCAACTGGTGAGACTCGTTGGATTGTGGATTGTCAATTGTTTGAACAAGACAACTGGTTTGAAGAAGCAAGAGAAAGGTTTGGCATTCTTCCAATGCCCAATGATATCCAATATGAAGTTGCTAGAAACGTATATGAGGGGAGAAATAGTGTAGTATGCATGCCATGTGGGTTTGGAAAGTCTTTAATTTACATTTATGCAACTGTTCTCCGTCATTTGGAAAAATTCCATCATGAAGCAACTGTAACAGCTGTTGTTACTCCTTTATTGAGTTTGATCGATGATCAGATCAAAATGCTGTCTTCTTTTGGGCTGTTGGGAGTTAAATTGGAAACGAATAATTTAAAATTCGTCAAGGCAGATCTTTCTGCAAAAATCCGCAATCGAACTGAAGAAAGCATTATGTTTATTTTTATTACACCAGAATATTTAGAATCGGATGAAAATATTCATAGTTTATTGGAGTTCAATCCCGAGATGATTTGTGTCGACGAATGTCACACAATTTTTCATTGGGGAAAAGAGTTTAGAACGTCTTTTGAAAGACTTAGTTCCTTAAAGCTGAATTTCAAAGGGCCCATTTTAGCGATGACAGCGACGTTAAGCTCAGATGCATATAAAAGTGTTTCGCAAACATTGGATTTAGATGACAGTACATTTTTAGCTATCGCTAAGCCTGACAGGCCAAACGTATATGTGGCTTGCCGGCCGTATTCAACAAGACAAATTTTTTTTCAAAGAGTAATTGAGTTTTTAAAAGTCTACGGTCCAAAAACACCAAAAATGGTAATCTATATGGAATCGTATTCCGAAATCAATAACACATTGAGGAGATTTATGAAAGAACTGGGAAGCCTTGCATTCGTTGGTGAAGAGCATTCGACTAAAACCAGGATGGTGAATGTTTATTATGCTAATCTTGATGATGAGACAAAGGAATTTGTGGCCGATGAGTTTAGAAAACCAGATAGCATCATAAGAGTTGTACTTTCTACCATATCATTTGGATTAGGCGTAAATTTACCCGACATTAGAGTTTGTGCTTATATTGAAGGTGTTAGGAAGAAATCGAAAGTTCCTACTTCTAATTCACAAATAGCTCAGTGTATCGGGAGAGCCGGCAGAGACTGTCAGCCTTCCATAGGTCTGATTTTCAAAAGACAACTTGAACTAGATTGCTGTCTTAGAGATTTTTTCAGCGAAGAAGCTTGTGTTTCAGCCGAAAATATGGTTGAATTAGAAAGTACAGTTGGCCACGAGTTGCCCTGTGACGACAATTGCGAAGCTTGTTTTTGCTGTTTTTGCATTTGTTGTGATGTTTGTCGCAGCACATGTAAATGTCAAGAATCATTTCACTGCGACTATATTGATTACTTCGTTCCAAATATTGAATTTGCGGTTGATGAAATTGAAGATGAAACTGATGAACACGAATCAGATTAATTAAAGTCTGTGTTTAAAGAGTTTGAATAACGTTTGTGGTGTTACAGATTATCAAAAAGGTTACACTCACTTACCATTTCTACTCATTATCAAACTTGCAACTGGATACTGAAGTATAGCACAACTTATTTTCATTGTTATTTATAATGGTAGTATTAGTTCATAATATAAGTTTTTAAATACCTCAGTTATTACAAGTATTATACATACTCCTATTTGTAGTTTAATAGTCATGCTTATTTCTTGTTTTAAATAAATATCCCACCACGTTCGCGACATGAATTTTGATGATTTATCATTATTAAGAATGTTTCAATAAAATAATATTGTTTCAATTTTAAACTATACCTATGTACAATGAATCTATTATGAAAGCGGAACGTTGGAATACAAGTTTATAAGTGTTTAAAACTGGAAAATATAAATATTTGGATTCAACAAGATTTTAAAAACATTTCAATTTATGAATTTTCGAAGAATTGTAACTGTACTTCTTAATGTCATTTTAATTTGTTACAATATTGATTCAAAATTGTAACAATTAAAGTTCTTAGATGGAATGTCAATTTTTGCTTTAACTAATTCGTCAGTTGTAGCATCATCGATTATTTTAGTCTGCAGTCTTATGAAATTTTATTTTCAAAAAGAATTGTTTACAAAATATTGTCTATTGTTTTTGAAGTATTTTGTGTTATTAGGACTTTTTACTTCTGTTAGAGTTTAAGCATGAGATATATTATTTAAGCATTCGTCATTTCAAAGTTGATGCATACATTTATTTTAACATGGCTATTGCTAACTATGTATATTATTCTCATTCTTAGTAAAAAATAAATTAAATGATTCTATGTAACAAATTGTATAATTTTCAGTTTATTTTCGTTTAGAATTCGGTAATTTAATTTTTAATAATATTCTTTAATTATTCACCTTAACCGTTTAGTTCAATATGAAAATTTTTTATCATTGAAAAAGAAATTATGAAATTATTTTTTGCAAGGCAAAGTGAGCGACGCACCGTATTTTCACGTATAATACCCCCTAAATACAGACCTACCCTTTGATCATTGGTTCTTGGAATAAGTCACCCCCCAACCCAACTATAACCTCATGCATGGGAAAATTCATTAAGTACAATGTATACAATTAGAATGAATCATAATTAAAAGCAATTCCAAATCCTACTATAAATAAAATAAAAATATGTCCTAATCAATAAATTTCACGTTTTTCTAGAAATTTTTAGCAAAAAACTGTACAAAATTACTTTGAAATTAAAAAACCATTTGAAGAAAATGTTCAAAAAAATATTACTGAAAATTTGAATAAAGTCCTTCCTGGAATAACTCCCCTCCACGGAGTACTATTTGAAAAGGTTAAAAAAATAACTTCCCATGGGGTTCTATATAGGGAAATATGGTATACGTGACATAACATAGTAGCATAGCCCACACATCCACAATGCAATGGGCTGAAAAAACAATCATCAGGGCTGTGCAAAATACATGGATTGAAAATACAAAATACAAAATACAAATACATTTTTTAAAAGTTCAAAATACTAAATACAAAATACTTAAAATTGTCAAAAATACAAATGTATTTTAAATACAATAGCCAAAAACGTCTTCAAAATACAAAATACGAAAATACATGTATTTTGTATTTTGCAAATACCAAATACATTTTTTACTAGAAAATACAAGTATTTTGTCGTTTTAAATACAAATCAGTATTCTTTCAAGTAAAACATAAACAAAATAAATAAAATGCATAAAAAATAAATCGATTATTCTTTTTATGAACTATATTTACAATGAATTTTACAATATCCACTATAACTTTTGGCTTTAAAAGTTGATTTGAAAAACAGAACTTGAATAATAACTATGAATGCTGATTACAGAAATTGTTTGATTGCTTTTCTTTTAATCCTGCAGATTTAGTACATTAAGTATTGCGTTTTACATTTTTGGAAACTTAAACCAATCCAATAACTTGTTAATTCCACAAACCGTATTTTGTGTAGGTTGTATTTTTTGAAATCCATAAAAAATGTGATAAAGTTGCCTAAAAATCGAAATTTTAACTGTTCTTTAATGAGGTTTTTTTAATTTCAGACAAAAATCTCACATTGTTATACTTTTTTGCTAAAAGTATTTTATATTTTGTAAAAGTATTTAAAATACATTTTGCTTTGGAGCTGAAAATACACTTCTATTTTAAATACATTTCTGTATTTTGATCGGAAAATACAACATACAAAATACCTTCTTTTGCTCATAAATGTTAAAAATACATGAATGTATTTTAAATACGTATTTTAAATACATGTATTTAAAATACCATGTATTTTGCACAGCCCTGACAATCGTCGTAACTCACTAGATCAAGTCTCATGTTTTTTTATATGCACACATGTACACTCAACCACTATACGAAATATACACTTGAGCTGGCCGAGAGAAGGGCGGATGTGAGAGAGTTAACAGCTCAGTTTTATTTATACACTAACTCCGCATCCTACACATAATAATAATTCTTTCTTCCCGTAGCGGCTAAAATCAGACGGCAGCATCCCATTGGTTTACGTAGTTAGTACGGCCTACTCTTTTGTTCTCGAGTCAACTTAGCCAATAAAAGGTTGCCGTCTGATTTCAGCCGGAACGCCTTTTTCCCGTATATTTTCCCCAGCTACTAAAAGGTGAAGGTGAAAGCCTAATATATTTCTATGTGCTATGGTGAAAGCTTTTGGGTTAAATTCTTAAATTGTGAATTGAAGGTAACTTTTCACTTTTTAACATTTCACATTTTAACTTCAAACTACGCTACACGTTACGCTGGTGTATTCTTTATCTATTGTGTATTTGTGTTGGTCATAGCACATAGTCATTATCATTGATTCCATTTATTATGTTTTACCGATTCTTTAGCCATTGGAGGTTGGTGTGCAGTGCTAGACGATTTCAAATTTCAAACGAGGATATCTTGTTTTGTGCTTTGACTTCACTTAACC
>JAQFYJ010000198.1:0-17132 GCA_034694685.1 Isotoma anglicana | reverse complement strand
GAGTTGTGGGGGATGAATTGTGTAGGGGATGAGTTGTGTAGGGGATGAAGTGTGGGGGATGAATTGTGTGGGGATGAGTTGTCCTGTCACCGTAGGCAAGTATGTGTAATAATGTTGCTAAGGTATACCTTCTATTCGTATGCTTACAATGACGATTTGAATTTAAAATTATAGTCCATATTTTGGGGTGCATAAAAACTGCCAAAATTTGACTATGCCTCTGAAGGTATTATATTTTTTAGCGTTTATTTGTTATGCTTTAGCCCAAGACCGTAAACAGTGGCGTATCTTTTGTTCATTGCAATAAGCAACCAGCGCTTTTTTTGTTCCAGATCTCAATTTGGTTCGACTTCGCTAAACGTACTGACATTGAGGCTGTGTTTCTTAAATTTACGCTTTAAAAACAATTCTCCGCTGTTTATGGTCTTGTCAGCTTGATAGTCTGACCAATATGGCACAAATGAAGTTCGTTCTGCAGTGTCTCGATCGACATTTTCCAAATTTGGAATTAAATGCCGAACAAGTCGGAGTTCGCCTTGGCCCAAGCGAAATTGATGCCCCATATAGCAGAGGTTAGTTGAGAATTCAAGGGGGGATACGTATTATATATTTTCTCTTTGGCTTTAGGAAATTGTAAATGACTGATTATTACAGTCGAAGTCTTTCCAGATTACAAGCATGCTAGAGTTAAAATTAAGAATTTGGGATTTACGAAATGCTTACTGAATTTCCAACACGTTATACGGAAAGGCGAAGAACTCCCTGCAAATGCTGGAGACATAATTGACTTGACTTTTGGAACATTTTTATATCGAATCAGAGAAATTAGTCAAGTTAGTAATAGTAGTCGTCCAGTCTATGAAAAACTACATGACACACAGCCACAGCAGCCCAGTACATCCCAACGCCTAAGTGTAAATATTGATGAAGAACAGCTTCAAGACGTACTAGGAGCAGATTCCGGTATGGTTATTGAAGACAATAGTTGTATGAACTTATCTACAACCGAATTATTGCAAATTGAAGCAAGTCAATTGAGTTTATCTGAACAACCACGAAATAATAAATTACTTCAAGCGTCAGACTGGGATAAAATTGATGGCATTCTGGGTCCACTGCCCATTTTAGTTTTCGGCGAAAATATGGATAAGATGAAATCAAAGGTACAAATTGGTTAAATTTTCGCTTTGCATTCAAATTGAAGTCAAACATATCAGCTTGAAAATCCATCCATAGGTTGCAGCCTTTGATTTGGATGAGACTTTAATTTCACCTAAAGGCGGAGTATGGAATGCTCCTATAAATGATGAAAAAATTGAACCTGGAAGTTTGTGGAAGTTTAATTACGAATCAGTCCCAGAAACCCTTCGGAAGTATTTTAAAAGTCATCCGGATCATAAGTTCTTGATTGTAACAAACAAAGCCAACCGATTTTTTGAGATCAGTCAGTTAATTATTCAAGAAGTTGTGGTAGAATTGGACATTCCAGTTATTGTTTTTGCTGCAAGGCAAGGAACAGAGTTTTTAAAACCAGCTCCTTGCGTTTGGAATGCTTACAAAAAATATTACAATGAAGGAGTGGAACCTGATTGGAAAGACTCATTTTTTTGTGGAGACTGTGCAGGCCGACTTGGAGACACATCTAAAGGTGATCGCCTATTCGCTTTAAACGTCGGTACTGGATTTAAAACTCCTGAAGAATTTTTCCTAGGAAAGGATGAACGTAAAACTTCATTTGCTATGCCCCGTTTCAATCCCCAGAACTTCGTGCGAAGTCAACTGAGCAATAGACATATTTTGTTCCCTTATAAACAAGAAGTAAGTCATACGATCGATCTTTGCTCAAAAATTTAATTATTCATGCAAAAATCTAAAAATTAGGTACTTTGAAATGTGTATATTATATGTGATTCCGACTCCGTATGCCTATTTGCATATCTGCATAATTTCAAAAAAAAAATGTTTTGCTCATGTCATAAGTTCATTAGTATATTTGAAATTCTAGATAATCCTAATGTGTGGCTGTGCGGGATCTGGAAAGACTTGGTACGTTGAATCGACCCTTATCCCAAAAGGATATTATCACGTTCACCTTTCTGAAAAAATGGGTACACCTCGTGAACGCCTACACGCAGCGTCAGCTGCCTTAGCAAAATCTTATAATGTAATGATAATATTCCTGTACATGTTGATTGAGCTATTTAACCACGGCGTTGTACTTACCTAATTTAATATTTGTTTTTATGAATTGATTTTTTCTAACTATAGGTAGTTATCGATAGAAGAAACACAGACAAAGATGAAAGAGAAGGGTACTTGAGGATGGCAGAAACCATGCAGCTTCCTATTAGATGTTTTTTAATGAATGTCCCTGAAGAGCATGCTCTGCACAATCTGAGGGTTCGACATGAATAAATTCAATAAATACTGAAATTAATGAATGGTTTATTTTATAAAAGCCATCGTAGACATAAACCTAAAAATATGTTTTAGTTTCATGAAATGAAAACAGGAAAGCCATTTCATACGGGAGAAATGGAATTGGGAATGAAGAGACACCGGTATGATTTTTATGAATGAAACTAATGAAATATTACCATACATGTACATTGGACTTGGGACATGTTTGTAAAGTTTAACAGTATAACTTTTATGACATTGTTGCATTTCCAGTGCTTTGTATGAACCACCCACCGTTGGGGAAGGATTTACGGACATAGTCTCGGTTAACTTGGTTCCTAGTGCCTTCCTAAATAAAAGAGAACTCGAACTGTATTCAAAATTTCTGATCCAAAAATGATCGAATAAATAATTATTGGGTCTCGCAATAAACAAATATATCGAATTGGAATAATTTATTATAATTGAGCAGGTTAAACTTAGAGAGCAGTGATGTACGTCGGGTATAAAAGTTTTTGCATATTATAGAAATAAAACGAACATAGTTTAAAATTCGATAAGCAAATTTAATTACGTGCACACACATTTAAAGTTGTACTGAATTTTGACTTAAATTGAAGAAACTAACTTATTCGTACGTGAGTCAAAAAATATCGGGGTTCGTTCATGATATGTACAAATCCTTGTGTATTATGATCTTGGATGATGACTATATGTAAATTATAATTGGACTATTCCTAAAAATACTCATTTTGGATAAAATTTGAAAGAATCTAAAATCAACTGAAAAAATGATAATGGCATTTGAAATAAATCGTATTTAATAATTTATGGAATCTAATATATTTTAGATGGTTAAAAACTAAAACTAAAGTATTTGGCAGTTGTTGGTAGCTTTGCGTCACCATAACCTGTAGGCATATTTCAAAAATATTAGAACAAATACGACATAGTATGAATCAGATATAATAAACGACTAAAACGTAACAAAAATCAATATTGTAATCTAAAAAGTCTGAGGTGAATTTTTAAAATTGTATTATATATCTATTGTGTCCATATTTCATTGAAATATGTCTTCAGTTGATTGGTAATGTCAGAAATTCCGGTTTTTAATTTCATCAGTATCAAAAAGGTCTCGTTAAAATTTACTACCTACGTTAAGGATTTAATTATAAATGTTTTTTAAACCTTAAAATGTTTCAGTTTAGTCTACTGGACAACTATGCAGGCCAACAGTTCCTACTATTGTATCATGATTAAACTTAAATTGTCGATTTTCTATTTGGAAGTCTTTCATACAACCGACATATTGTTCAGTTGTCTCAATTCCTCTTGCCTCTGATGGGTTAGGATGGCCTCCTAGATAAAGTGGATGAAACGTGTTGGTAGTATCTTTTCCTGCAGCTCCTATCCCAGGACTGGAGTACGTGTTGTCCAAAGCAAGAGTCACCACATTTTTGGATTTCGAAACTAAGAAATTTTAAACTCATAAAAACATGGATTGCATTTTGAAAAATAATTTAATAAATTAAAAGATAAAACGCTACCTCGAATAGAATGCCAATTTCCATCACAAAGATCATAAGGATCTTTCGTAAAGCTGCTTGACAAGGGCCCTTTGCCATTATCAACAGTAAACTTCACAGTGCCGTTGATCATCTGTAGAACCATGAAGTCAGATTCTCCATGTACAGATACAAGTATTCCCGATGGATGTCTTGGCTTTATATTCATGGACAGTTTGATATTTCTTCCCACCTTAAATCGATCTTCTGCAATAGTAAATATTAAAAATGTTTAATTTTCTTGAAATTCTTTTAAATAAATTATAAGTTTATTAAAGTCCTATGCATGCAGACTTGTCTTACGGAGTTTGAGATATCCAGCATTTGGATAGAAGAAAAATCCATTTTCTACTTCATCTGCACAAGGTTGTACTGAATGTGTCAACGTAGGAGCAGGTGGAGTTTTGTTTCGAATTTGGAAATTTCTTAAGCAACCTCGGAATGGTGAATCAATGCTTAGTAATTTCTTTTGTGTCATCCTCCTACCCCAAACGTCTCTCGGTAATCCACCAATGTACACGGTATTGCCTCCATTGACGTTGCTTGTACTACCAGATGAATTTCCCGTAGCTACTGTAACCCCATCGACTGTGAGTTCCCCTTGGGTAAGGTATCTTGAAAAGCTTGCTGTATGCCATTTGGTATCATTGAACATAATAGTAGAGTTCAAAACAGCGGGGCCAGAACCAGAGTCGAAGGCGAAATGAAGCAATCCTTTACGAAGAAACAGAGCAACATAGTCCATTTTATCGAATTCAGACCACATTAATATCAACCCGTTAGGATATGAGGTTTTAAATTCAATAGAATATTGTGATCGGCTTCCATCGTCTCTGGGTTGTGCATATTCCAATCTTGATGTTTTGTCGAAATCTCCAAATCGAATACCATCGTCCATTGATACTTCGCCGTCAGTGGTAGGAACTTCTCGGTACGGTAATGCACATTTCATAAATGGTGTTGGAACTACTTCATCATCTTTCTTAGGTTTTCGAGTCGTCTCTTCTTCAGTTTCATCATCGTCATCCCAATCATCATTTTTTTCAGGGACCTTCTCTTCACCCTCTTCTTCTTTTTCTCCGAAGATGTCAAAGATGGAAGGCTCAGTTGTGGTTGTGGTAGTTGTTGTTGTTGTTGGGGTAGTTCGAATAACAGGTGCCTCTTCTTCATCTCCTTCGTCATATTTTGGAATTGTTCTTCCATTAAGTTCTTGGCCTTGTTCAGTCAATGCTTCTTTCTCTAGTGCCGTAAGGCATTTTTGACTAACTGACGAATCTTTTACAAACGCGTCAGTGAAATCTAATCGCTTTCCATTTATACTTATGTCACCCAAACACCCTGCGTATGGAGTGTCTGCAACTGTGGCCCCATCTCTCATTGGGTAGTCTTGAGGTCGACCTCCAAAGAAAAGGGTCGATCCGGGGGTTGATAACTGTATTGGACCATATGGTGCATTTTCTCTGAAATAAAACAAATTACGCTAGATTTTGTACGATAGTGTCGATGAATATATGTAATTAACAAATTGAAATGTTTCTATTGACTTACGAGTATTCGTGGACGTCGTCTATATTTACGGTGAGTTTATTTCTATCTCTTGTTATGGTCACAACGTGCCAGTCGGCATCGTTGAGGGCGTCAGTTCGAACCTGAGCACCACCAGGTTCGGTTTTAATATAAAGAGCACCATCATCCATGGACACCGATAGGAAATTGGACTGATCGCC
The DNA here is from genome assembly GCA_034694685.1 of Isotoma anglicana. Classification (NCBI taxonomy): domain Eukaryota; kingdom Metazoa; phylum Arthropoda; class Collembola; order Entomobryomorpha; family Isotomidae; genus Isotoma; species Isotoma anglicana. The sequence goes on along the minus strand of JAQFYJ010000198.1, from coordinate 11,437 downwards.
ATCAGTTCCGTAGAAAATTAGACCTCTAGTATCATTACTTCTGAAACGGAAGCTTACTTCGAAAGTGTCATCCCGTGTTACAATTTGAGGTCCTAAACAGCAAAGAAACATGATTAAACTCTAATGCACACTTTAAATTATGTTATTTTAAAGTTTTTAATTATTTAAAATTATTATTTTAATTATTACCTGCGACGGGTGAATCAGCGGAGGATACTTGTAAATAACCTTGACCAAAGAACGTTGCAACCGTAGGGGCAAATTGGGACGTTGGACAACCGACAACAGTATATCGGGTTTCAACAGCTTGAGTTAAATCCACAGGAGCTTGATCAATAGTCACGGATTCTAAGCATCCCTCGAAAGCTTTATTAGTAACACTTGGATAATCATGCTCTCCAGGATAACCACCGAAATACATGTAATCTGAAACGCCCAAGTATATTTGTTGTCCAGAACTTGACCCTGTAATTCGTTGCCTGTCAATTATGAGATTACTGTCTTTTCTGTACCGAACCTAAAATAAATTAATCAAGTACATATAGTAGAGTTTTGTGTTATGTAGACTAACATTTTTAAACCTTTGTATTTTAAAGACTTACAGCTTCAACTGTGTGCCACTGGCCATCGTTGTAAATATCTGTAGTTTGAAGGCGAGCACTTCCACTTCCCAAATCATATTGGAAGAGAACCGTTCCATTTGCAATTTCAAGGGACATAAATTTTCTGCCTTTGCCAACCAAAAATACAAGACCATTCTTGGCCCTGGTTTTAAACTTTATAGAAAGAGCGGATCTTTCTTTGAATGGGAATTGCTTCCTGTCTAAGATTGCGTAGCCATTTCCTTGGAATCGTAAACCGGTTTCGGTCTGTAGCTGGACAAAGCGATCCCTACGACAGACAAATTCAGCATAAAATATTACATACAAAGTCCTGATTTTTCAATTTAATGGTTAATTGAACCTATACCTTTCAAGAGCTGGAGCGATGTTTTGAGCGTCTTTGAAATTCCAAAGGCCAACCTTCTCATCACCAATCGTAAGATCTTCAATAGCTCCTCTGAAAGTTGAATGTCTCACAGGACTTCTTACTTGTCCTGGAGGAAGTCCTCCAACATAAAGTTTAGAAGAATTGCGATCAACATTGAACAATGATTTACTTCCTTGTAAATAGTCATCTTTATATGTCTCGGTAACGGTTCCGAATTGGTCTTCAGTTGCAATTGTAAATCGTACAGTCTTTCCAGCTCTATCAATCGTAGCTTTGTACCACTGACCATCCGCAACGTACTTCTCGTTTGTAATTTTTTGTGGACCAGAACCAAGATCTATTGTTAGTACTGGATATCCTCGTTCAATCTCAACAGCCATGAAATCTTCCTAAAAATTTCGAATTTTTCAATAATTTTAAAAACTTGTGTGGTATTTTATTTCGGTTTTAACAATATAAACGTATTCAACTTACTTCCTTCCTTCCAGGTTCATTTCCTAAATACATTACAAGACCATCATCCTGCGTTTTGAAATGGAACGAGATTTTAGTTTGAGCTTGCTGAGATTCTAATGATTGAGGATTTGCTAGCATTAAAGATGATGCGTCCTGAAGATTCATGCCCACAGGGACTCTATTAGCCTGTTCCCGTGCTGCAGCAACCTGAGCCTTTAAATCAGTCAGCTTAGCAGCGATATCATTTTTCTTATTTTCAAAGTCTGGTTTCTTCGACTCCAGACTGCCGGTAATAGCAGATGACAATGGAATGGAATCTTTTGCACGTTTCACTGTCATCAAAATATATAAATTAATTTCAAATGTTCTTATTCACAATTAAGGTAACTAGAATACGCATTAATTCATTTTTATAAAAGTAAAATTATTCCTTACACTGGTCATCTGAAATGCCGACTCCAGAATTGAGATCATTGACAGTGACTCCGAGTTGTCTAGCCTTTTGTACATTTTGAGGCAACTTTCTTAGGGTTTCGTCAACCTCTTCTTTTGCCTCTTGAGCTCTTGCGGTAGCATCGGATGAAGTATCAATGGAATTTCGAATGTCTGACATATCGGTTGGTGCTGACAATTTATCCAGCTCTCTATTTTTGCAAAATGAAATTTAAAATTTCAGCAAGTCAAAATCATTTTGTTAGTTCTTTTAAAAGATTTTGTAGAGTAAAGACCTGTCAAAGTTGTTGAGTGAGTATGCAGTAATGTTATTAATACTCTCGATGTCCGCGATAGCTGTTTTAGCGTCTCTTAAAGGTATCTTTAGATCGTCCTCAACCTGCTTTAGGGCGTCACCAGCCATAATTAATAAGTTAGACGAAGGTTCCATTGCAAGTGCAGCTCGATCGTCCAATCCTTGTGTCTGAATTGAATACAAAAAATGTTATTCGTCAGTATACATTTTGGTTTGCTTGTTAATACATTCTAAATAGCTTCTCATTCCTCTGTATTTTATTCGGTAAAAGGAAAGTGAATTTCAATTTGAAATTTGAGTGAGCAAATAAATTGACTTTTCAGGATTTTAGGATTTTGCAGAATTTACCATGTCAGTCGCGTTGTCAGCCGAATCTTTGGCTTGATCTGCTGCTACTAAAGCTTCATTTAATGCTTCCACGATTTTCTTGTATGCTGTGGCAGCAGCAACTGCGTTTTCAGATGCATCTCTTGTTCCTCCAAGCATCCTATCTAGATTATCAGCTTCATATTTCAGCTTTCTTGCATGTTCTTGACTGGCAGCGATTGTATTTTCATTCTGGTTAAGTTCATTTATTAGGGTTTCGACATTTTGTGAAAGAGGGTCTTTGAGTTCCTTGATGCTATCAACGTCAGCACCTATACATCAAATTAAATTCCAGCATTTAATAACATTTAAAAGTGGGATTATGTTTTTTTAAACTACTAGAAAGTACTTACTTAATCCCAAGTACGATGTGTCTAATTCTTCAATAAGTACTGGATTCATTAAATTTGTCGCAGTTGCATTCTCAAGATTATCAAGCATTTCATTAGATTTTGCTTCAAGCACTGCTAGTTTTGCAGGGAATCGGGTGTCTCTAACATTTTTTTAATATAATGCATGATTAATTAATCTATTCTAAAAGATAATTTAATTTACAAATAATTTTAGCAATTACCCAATTTTTCTAGAGATTTCATTAGCCTTCTTAGACGTTTCTATGCTGTATTCATTATGATCACGAATATCCTTTAACTTATCCTTAGCGTTCATAATTTGTTCTCCGACTTTTTTCAAATCTTTGTTTAGCTTATTGATCGGTCTGACAAACTTTTTCATGTCTTTCAAAACTGTCGTGACTGTCGCATTTTCTTCAAGAGCAGCTGCAGGGTCAAATTTTACACCTTGCATGGAGTTTATAATAGCCTCTGCTTCTGCTTTAGCAGCATCCGTTTGTGGACTTGAAACGGCTAAAAAATTAAATTAATAAATCAAATACAACCGTTTTTATTTAAAAATCTGGGTTTGTTTACAAGTTATACGTTTATCTTCAGCAAGCAAGCCTTCCATAAGATCTTTTGTCTCAAAGACCGCTGTAGTAGCCTTTGCAACAGCTTCTTGAACCTTAGACTCTACCTCAACTGATTTATCACGAAGTTTTGCACTTTGCTTCGATTTTTCTTTTATACTATCTCCCAATACTTCAGCCTATGTAAAATTTTAGAGTGCAAAAATCTGATTGTGATACTTTTTTCAAATTAAAAAAAATCATGATGAATTTTACTTTTTGACGTTGTGTAGCTGCGTCTGTTTCTAATGCTTGAACGTCTGTAATGTATGGACTTAAGTCTACTCTTGATGGATCCAACAGTTGTACATCAGGTTCGAGATCAATGGCAGTCTGGTTAAAGTATGCAAGCTTTTGCGTTGTGAAGTAGCTTACAGCTACAGACTATAATATTGAAGAATACGTAAATATGAGCAATCGTTATCGTGCACATTTCCAAAAAACCGTTTTCAGTTAAATTACTTCAAACTCATCCTTGACAGGATCCAAAATAGCGGCCATCGCATCTGTGGCATCCAAAAGTTGATGTTGACAGGAGTCACATACTTGACAACCCCGATCTTCAATGAGAACCCATCGCCAAGGGCATCTGTCACACTTTTCTCCAATAACTCCCGGCAGACAAGAACATTGTCCAGTTGCTGGATCACATCCGACCCCAATAGCGTACTCATTGTTGCACTCACAAGCTATAAAATGTTTGCGGAATGGATTACTTTATACATCCATTTAGTAAATTATAAATTGTATTTTATCAAACCTTGACATCCCTCCTCGGTATAGTTCCAGTATCCGGGAGCACATTTCTCACACCTTCGACCAGTTGTACCCTTCTTGCAAGGACATTGTCCTGTAAGGTCGTCACATTGAGAGCCTTGAGAAGCAATTCCACAATCACAATAATGGCATCCAGATTTATCGCATCTTGAAAGACCATAATGGTCAGGTGCACATCGACTGCAAGTGTTTCCTTCTACATTGTTAAGGCATCTGCACTGTCCATTTTCATTGTCGCATTCTAAAGTTCCACATTCATTGCAATTACACTGTCTACAGTCTTTAGTGACCAAAGCGTCTCCGTAAAACCCTGGAGCACAGAGTTCACATGCTGCACCTCCAGTGTTGTTCACACAACGAAGACAGGCACCAGTTTCCGTGTCACAGGATTGACGGTCTTTGGGATCAATATTTCCGGAACACTCACATGGTTTGCAATAATCACCTTGTTTAAATCAGGAAGTATTTTCAACATTAACATCAAGCTGTAAAAGCGATGCAATTAACAAATAGATAGCCTTACCAGGAACTCCAGGTAGCCCATAGAATCCAGAATCACAGCTTTCACATCGAGGTCCAAAATATCCTTCTTTGCATTTGCAACTGATGCGATCGCCATAAGGAGATAATTCACAGCTAGTCGCAAAACTTTAACAGATAGACACAACAGGTATTTAGTTTTCATTTTATAAACACATTTCAAATGCATTTAAAATATTTTTAAAATACTTGTTTGAAACCAAGGGCATTGGACAGGCACAAATGAGACAGTCGTAAGGATTTCCTTGGGTTGCATCGCCATGATAGCCTTCTTCACATTGGTCGCAACTAAAACAGACAATTACAAATTAGAATTAATAATAATATGTTTACTTCTAACTAAAACAATTTTAATTAATCTTTACTATTCCATGTTAAACTTTATGTTAAATCAGGAAGGGAATACATAAAAATTCCATACCAATTTAATGAATTTACTAAAATGTCATATTTTTGTCATATAATAAACATTCTTACTGGTCACCCGTAGTGTTGTGTCTACAATCAATACAAATTCCAGAAACAGGATCACAAGTATCAGAGTGTCCATTACACTGACAAGGGACACAGAAACCTCCGAAAGGTCCTGCTGGGGATCGATAATACCCATCAGCGCACTCCTCACACGACAACCCTTTATAATTAGGGGGACATTGACATTGTTCCACAGTTACTGCTCTTTCCTCTTGTCTTCGATCGCCATAATCCTGCGTTCCGATTTGAATTCCAAATTCACTTAATCTAAATGACAAAATTATGCGTTTTCCATGAATTACTGATTCAAAACTCTCACTAGAATAACTGACATAATCATATTTTTTTAATTCATACTTGACTTGACGAGTATATTTCCAATAACCAGCTCTTATGTAAATTGCCTGCAGTCCTTTCATAACCACCATCATTTGATCCCTAGTAGCCTTAATATAACCTCCTGCGGGACTTGCAACTACAAAATTGTCTTCCGAGAGTTCTACACTCATATTCATAGCATTATTTCCATCCAAATGGTCAACCGAGAAATGCATCAATCGTATCACTCCCGTTGAAGGAGCCAACTCTCTTCCTTCAAGAATAACTTCAGGTCCACCGAAGGACTCTTTGTCTATAATTTAAAACATATATCTTTAGTCAAATAGTTTTTGCAAGAGTTACTTATAAGAAATTTTAATGTTTTGATGCCTTACTAGCATTATCCTCAGGCTCGGAAATAAGAACGTATGTCAGTTTTCCCCCAAATGATGCCAAATGATTGGCTTCAACGCTAGTACGGAAATATAATACATTATTTTCGTCCCCTTCAGGTAAGGTATCTTCTGGAATGAACAATGGGAACGCATTGCCATCTCCAGAATCATCTTCAAATTCAATTTCATAATTCGTCTCAATAGATTTAGGCTTATTGGGGTCAAACACGGCACTTGACCAATGAATTTTTCCGAATGTAACTGTAGTCCAAAATATGTACGATTGTGTGCATCGAGTCGTCTTTCCGAAACAAAAGCATTTCGTGCAACCGGCTGGATTTTTCTCTTGTAAATTAAAGCTTCCAGCTTTACACTGGTCGCAGTTGTATCCTTCCACATTCACTTTGCAGTCGCATAATGATGTTTCCTATACAATTTTGAAATTGTGCCGTTTATTTGAAAGAATCATATATATCTAAAAAAAAGTAAAGCATTTCACATATAACTTTACCTGACTACAAATATCTTCGGTAGTTCCTCTCATGTCACACGCACAAAGTTGACAGTATGGGAATGCCCAGTACCCGGGTTTACATTTGTCACAAGTTCTCCCAACAACATTTGGTTTGCATCTTAATTAGATGTCAAAACCCCAATAATTTAATTTTTACATTTTTAAAAAAAGAGTTTAATTGTTGAACATTTTATAAAATAATTTTTTTAATGAAAAGCTTGCATACCTGCATTGCCCATTTTGCAAATCACATTGTAAGTCACCATCTTCAACTCCCGAGTTACTACACTCACATTGTTCGCATCCTATAAGAGCATCAAAGCCATAGGTGAATGGGGCACATGTATCGCACTTTTCTCCTGTTACTCTTGGTGGACAAATGCAAGCTCCTGTAATGTAATAAATTAAATTACTTTCATAGAAGCCATAAGAAATCATTTCTATTAGCATAGCCTTCAACATAAATAGCCTCTGACTGATTATAAATACATTTTCGTACAAACCTGTCAGACTGTCACATAAAGCTGTGGATGGGCAGTCACACTCTTTGCAATTTGGGAAGCCAAAATATCCCGTTCGGCATCGCTCACATCTTCGACCAATGACTTGATCTTTGCATGGACACTGACCACCAAATTGGTCACACTCAAATGCAGTAGACCCATAAAAGTCACATTGGCAAGGTAAGGCTCCATTATTATAATCAGATGTCAAGGAAAATACAGCATCCCTACAGAACCCTGTTGTATTACTTTGAAGGTTAAAATGACTTTTTCCACATTCGGCAATGAATTTTCGGGTCTCATCTACTGGACTTTGTTCTAAGTATTCATCTAGTTTTAGAGGTGGGCCTGTTTCCTCAACTTTAATAGCAAGAACATAGTCAATCCAAACGCTTTTAGATGATGAGAGCTGGAGCAAAAAGTTATCTTCAATGTAAAATTTAGTGTTTTTATCATCCTGAGCAATTTGGGCTCTGCATCCGACAGTCGATGGACAATGAACAACAGGAAGTCTTGCTTCATAATGCTGGCCATTTTTTACCAAGACTCCCACATCGAACATTGGATTGTCTGGTTGATGATAATGAACTAAAAATGTGTAGAATCCTTTGGTAGGAACGTTTCCCGAAATTTCAACATTGACATTTTGAGCATCCAGCATAATGAGATTTTTGTCGGTCACTCCTTCTGGTAAACTTTCCGGAGAGGAAATTTTTTCTGGCTCGCTGGATTCAGCTTCAAACTATGAAAATTGTTACAATTATAATTAATACCTTTATGGAATGTGCTTCTATTCGGTTCGCTTGTTTCATAAATGGTATGAAATTTCTTGTATACCTTCGTAGAATCAGGAGGTAGGTTATAGCTAGAAGTTATGCATATTCCATTTTTCATGACACAGTACTCCTTGGGGGTAATATGATCTAAGGACCATTTACCAAAGGGTACAGCTGTGACTCTGTGAACTGCTATTCTATCCGTGTTGTTAGGCTCCGCTTCAAGAACAAGGTCAATCGAACTTTGATCAAACCTGACAACCGCAACTTCACCATCATCCGTTGTCACAACTTGTCGACAAAGTGTAGCCAACTTGCAATTATAGATCAAAGCGTGCCCATTATACGTTCCTAAAACCAACGATTTGTGCATACCATTAAGAACTCCAATTCTTTTGGAGAATGCTGCAAAATGTTAATCATATTTCTACCTTTCTTAGATGTTGCTTGGACTCCTATACGGGTAAGGTTTGCCCCTTGTGGGGTAAAATACTCCAAAACAAGAACATACCGACCTCCTTTATTTACTGGAAAATCTAAGTTGATTTTGTTTTGTTGGGGATTTAAAACCGCAAGCTTTTCTTCTTTAATGTCTAAAGCATCTAAAACCTGATAAATTAAAGAAAACGTTTATTTTCAAACTTTTCAACAAATATAATATTTCGAAACATATTTAAATATTCTTTGGCATACCTTTCCTTCACTATAAAATCGTGTCAAGTCTAGCTTATCTCCATCAGTGTCCACATAACCTTCTGAAGCTAAGACAGAGTCGAACTTGTCCATACTTGGATACTTGAATTTTAGGCATGGGTCAGGAATGATAATCGAATTTGCTTTTCCTCTACTCGTTGTATTCAGAATGCAAGGCTCATTGACCGATTTAAGCAAAATAGTCCCTTCGTAATAAGCGGATGGAAGAAGCGTAAAGTAATCCTAAGGAAATAATAAGTCAATTTCTTAGCCATTAATTAAATACAGGGATCAACTATAAGGATTTAAAACATTAGCTTGATAACATATAAACAAGTCTAAATGATGAAAAAGCAAGCAATGGCTTAATTTCATACAATTAGCAAGTACTGGTCACTCTTGATAGAAAATTGCCATCGACCAGGATTAAGTACAAGAGGAGATGGAACATTTCCTGTTGACACTGTAACAAATCCATCTTTAGGTTCAAACCGGACTCTAAAAGATTGCTGTTCATCATTTGGGTTGTCTGGCGTAGCTTTAATTTCTCCTACGACAGTTTGATCTCCAGGATTTACATAACGAAGAACGACTCGGTAGAGTGAAGATTTTTCGATATAGATTTCATAGTTTGTCTCAGGCTATGCAAATAAAAAATAAGTTACCATGTTTAATTAATTACATGCCTAGGTTTAGTTTCGCAAACATTTCATTTAATTCAAAACTGTCTCATGCTAGTCACCTGCAGTTGAGAGAAGACTGCATAACCACGCCAAGAATAGTCAGGGAAAAGAGTTTCATCATAACCAAATCGGACTTGACCCCCTGCAGGGGTAGTCCCGTCCTCAGCTTCATATTGAAATTGATACAAAGTAGGGAAGTAATGTGTCTGCAAAGGAGCTGTGCATTTTAACCCGGTAATTCTTGGGCGACAAGCACATTGCCCTGAGCTCTTGTCACAAACATTATTCACCGACCCACCCACGTCACAGCCACAGTCTGAGGGAAATCAATATATATTAATTTAACTAATTAGTCTTAATTAATGAATTCATTGTGCTCCTATGAATATTATATGCATAGTTTCTACTCATAATCTTGTAACTTATACTCCACTAAAATTATTTCCACGTGTGGTGTGAAAGCACCAAGGTTGGGAAGCCTGTCATCACATTTTATCTATTTGTTATGTTATGTATAAGGTAAGGTAGGACGGAAACATATTAATCTTTATCATAATTCACATCTTCACTAGAAAATTTTATATGCTTTCTGCTTATCTTATATGTTTTATAATGTTTGTGCGTTTTACTACATGCTACAGTTTCAAACTTATTATACTAATTTGAAATTTGCTTCTATCAATTTATGTTTGATCACATTTAAAATACAGACCTGAGCATCCTAGTAGATTTGCTGCAGTAAGGTTAAAATATCCATCATGGCACTCTTCACATTGACGACTGAAAACATTATTTTTGCAAGGACATTGTCCACTTTTTCCTTCGCAAACCCTGACACCTCCCAAAATTCCAGGACCATAACAGCCACAATCTGTTGATTAGAGATTTAAAACATTTACACATTGTTGGTACAATATATTGAGTACGTTGATGACTTTTAATGGTGGTAATTTCCCTAACGTCCACAACATTAATTGTATGTACCTTCACACCCCAATGGGTTCCATTGCTGAAGGTTCCAAAATAGTGGTTTGCATTCGTTACAAATTCGGCTTTTTATACCATCAACTCTTTCTTTACACTGGCATAGTGTTCCATTAGGAGAGTTTTGACATCCACTAAATGTTTCAGTAACTCCTGCCGGGTCGCAGTTACATTCTACTCAGAGTATTCAAATTTACAGAAATTTGTCATTCATTCTGTGATAATTCATGTAAACATTTAAATTATTCATGAAAGAGTTAATTAGTAGTATTAAAGTAACCTTCACAAAGTGGAAAGTTGTAGTAGCCTTTTTTACATTCTTCGCAACGAAGTCCATCGAAACTGTTCTTGCATTGGCACCTACCTCCATCATCACAAGATACCCCCATTGAGCCATCAACGTGACAATTACAAGCTGAAAATAAAGGTCATAGGTCAGATGATATGTTTTTCATGGGAGTTAGTTGATTAAAAATTAACTCATCGTTACTTTTCTCTTACTGGACTGGACTTGGTTTAACTATCACTAAGCTAAAGATAAAGATTGAAGTGGGATCAAATACCTGTCTCGATTTCCCCACTCTTACCCCTTCTCCTCTTTCAATCTCATCTAGTATTAATCGAGTCTACTAATGGATTATGCATTCATTCAGTGTTCCCTAGGACATGTCCATTTATTCTAATTAATCATTGATTAACTCTAACACACAGTCCAGCGACATTGAGACCAATCGAATTCAAAGAAGTCCAATCCATCCAGTTAAGGAAACAAGTATTTAATCCTTTTTCTACTGCATGATGGGCATTAGTAAGAAAATGAATCAGGCAGGATATAGTCATAGCCTAAACTTACGTTTACATTCCGGATATTCAAAGTATCCTGGTGTGCACTGATCACAAGTCCTTCCTGAAAAATTTTGAAGGCATGGACATTTTCCTGTAGCATCACAAACTGAAGTTGCACTCCCAACAGCACTGCAATTACAAGGTTTGCAATCCGGGTAGCCAAAGTAGCTCGAGAGACATTGATCGCATCTTTCCCCACCGTACCCATCTCTACAAAGACATAACCCTGAGCCCTTGTGGCAAATACCTTCTCGGGTCCCTTGCACATCGCAGCTGCAATCTTTAAATTAAAAGCGTATTCAAATTTCAATGTGTAAACAGTTTGTTTAGCATGATGAAAAATATAATGGCATAAATAGTAAGCAATTGATTTTTATTGCATTGATAATAGCTTTAAAATTGTAGAGAAT
>JAQFYJ010000197.1:0-17158 GCA_034694685.1 Isotoma anglicana | reverse complement strand
TTTTCATTATTTAATGAATAACAATTTCTCTTTATTTCGATTAGAATTTAAAGTTTAAGCTACTTTTTTTAGGTTTGTGGAGTTTTAGTTTTAAATAAACCCAAATGTGGATTTAAGTTTAAGCTTCACAAGGAGGGAGAAGGTGATGAAATGCAATTTGTATCGGGTTTTGTCTTACCCTCACGACACCAAATTTTTATTTCAAGCATCATTTTACTACATTTTGTCACGACAGCTCAAAAGTTTCAATTTCCTTTCGTTTGATTACTAATAATAAACCAATGAGGGATTTCATTCACTATGTTATTATACTTTGTAAGCTGTGTATGCCAGATTAGTGTGTATAATAAGAAACGTAATAATAATGGCAAGGACTCAATCAAAGAACCTCTTAGAGTTGTTTTCAGCCTTAGGAGATTTTCTATAATCTCCATTATTATCTCTAGCCACATTCAATTATCCACTCAGGCGTAACAAAACCAAAGTAATGCAATTCAATCTGTCTGTATAATGTAATGATTAATAATGTAATCTAACTCAATTTTTACAAAGTTTAAACAAATTCTCACTTTACCATGCCCCACGAAATCTAATGAAGTAAGAAAGCTCATTTACTCCACATTTTTATTAAATAATGCAAAAGTTGCTGCTGTCCGCACGTCCACTTATAAATTTTCTAAGGAAATACCTCACATGCCTAACAATTTACTAACTTCTAATTATTATCTACATCCACAGAAATTATCTCTTGTCAAATAATAATCTATACAATGTATATAGTAGTAGATGATAAAGGTACACATAATGGGAGATAGTTTAAGGCTGATTTCATTTCATTTCTTACGGAAATTTCACTAGCTTCACGACTTCTGCTTAACCATAAAAATGTGGACAAACCCCAACCTCAATTTGGACGTTTCAAAACAATTTGAACAACAGAAAACTCAACACAAGCCGAAAGTTCATGATTAAAGAATCATGATATAATAGCAATAAATAATAATAATAATATTATAGTAATATTATAGTAATATGCTTTCAAAACCAGATTCAATGGCTAGGCTAAATATTACGGCTAATATTGTAATTGTAAGTAAAACTGCAAATACTACTCATTTGATAATAAAACCTCAGAAAATAATCACTCAAATACAATTACTGTATTATGAGCCTTAAGTTACTTGGGAAGTTGATGTTGGTATGTAATAATAATAAAAAATATCTTATAATTTTTAATTGAGTGTTAACGCTAAAAATACACTGACTAATGTGGAGCGATAAATAATTTGTACATTAATCGATTCAATTTACGCATACAATACCCTGCAGAGTTTACGATTTAAGGTTTTTATTAAATAATCTTTATGCACGTAGTCTTACAAAATGATTGAAAAATGCATAATAAAAACATTGTAAAAGATAAAAATATTCTTGTACAACACCTCATAACGTTTACACATGATGGAGCAAATTAATTACTGCTGAGAGGCTGTGTAATTATTTTTTTATAAATTGTACGATTATATACAGATGACTTAATTACACACACTATCCCCACAGTATTTAACTCGTAAACAATTAAGTAATCTACATAACGGTGTCCAGATTTCCTTAAAACCAAAATTGTTATGATAATAATAATAAAATGGGATAAAAGTTGGTCAAATCATTTTGTGCGTAAGGAAGGATGTTTTTTATGCGAGACCTCAAAATTATCTTTCAGCATTGATGAACGAAAGTTTTATATTGTCAAAGTATGTTATGAGCATTTTGTTTTTGTAACAATTTTAAATGATATTGCATTATTAAGTCGAGATAAATTTTGTTTGCAATTTTTATTACATCGAAGAAACGTCAGACCGTATCTACCATTGACAATTTCACTAAAGCTGTATACATTCTTAATTTTGTCCTGTCCACCGTTTTTGTGACAAAGGATAATTTGGACCCTGGCATGGACAATTCACGCTTTCTTCGTGGATATATTATTTCATTGCGTTTTTTACACAAGATTAGGTGTCACATGCACACACATAGGTTGATGTTCTACAATGGATAAAATAAATATTACGAGAAACAAAACGGTGTAAAACACGCTAAGGGATTGACGACGATGTCTACATGATGACATTAGGTAGAAATACATATTTTTTTTATTATTATTTACTCTTTCTTTCATACATTTGTATTTCAGTGTGTGGGGTATGGTATATATGGCAGTGGTGTGGTGATAGGTATTGCGTGCCACAAAATTCAATCGAGATATGTATTTAGTGTATTTACTATGGCCTACTAACTTATCCTTTTAGTCATAACTTTACTTTTCCAGTCCATTAAGCTTTCCTCCTTGATTTTATTATTATAAGCCTTTGTGCTCATAAAAATGAAAACAAAAATAATGCGTATGCTTATTAGAATTAATCAGTTGTTTCTCATCTGAATCAATTTGACTGCAAAGGATGTACTACACGTATGAATATTCAAATTACTCAAAGTTAAAATGAGAAAATGTATGAGCATAATTTAATCGTGTTTAAAGTTTATAAATAGAAGATTTTGTTTTGATCTGGTATTGTATTCTATATGATACCAATTAAAAAACAGAAAAATTCTTGTTGCAACCGTAACTTGTGAAATTGAACAATTAATTAGCATACCTTGAATCTTGGGTTGACAATTGGTCGACGGAGGTGGGTGTAATTGCTGGGGCTGATGATGTGGGTGAGATGCAAGAGCAGTTCTACTTTGAGAATACATATTACCCGGATGACAACAGTCCTTATAAATATATCCCTGATCCATGATTTTATTTTATTCTCAATGAGATTTCCCTTTGTTTCCTTTAGCAGATAAAATGCTATTCAAGTATTTCACATTTGAGGTAAAAACATCCCTCTACCACGACACGAGTACAAAGAAACGTCTTAAAGATCAATTATGATTCTATTAGAAGATTCACTATCATATCATTCAAGATTACTCATTAACTTGCTCATTTCCTCATTGAGAAAATTTTTGAAACTAAAGTCATACGTTTGAAAAATTATACACAATGTCTAATTTATCAACGCACTTTGTCTGTGACACGTTTTTAAAAAAATGTGTTCATATCAATTTCACTTTATCTATCACTTATTTAAACTATGAACTTCAAAAATCCAAATATCCACTTGATTTGGAGCGACCTCACAATTGTAAACAAATTTACATATAACAAATGCATACACTTTTGACTTTTAAAGTTTGCAAGATTACTTTTACAATAGACGAAAAATGTCACAGAAATTCTTCTTGTTACTATTGGCGGCTTAGAAGAACCAAAAGATGTAAAACTTTTTAAAGAACCTTAAGCACGTTTTTTACAATTATTTTCCAGAATAGCTACTCCAGGAAAGTGAAGAGTGAGAATGAATGAGGGGACAGAATATTCATAGAATTGTGTACAAAACTTTGGTGGTGGTTGCACTTTATTAGTAGTACACCTGCTTATTGGTCACCGATCAGAGAGAATGAACGAAATGACAGAGAAAATGTGATATTATAAGGGAGAATGGTAAGGAACATGAGCCTTCTTTGACGACGGCTCAGGTGGTTTTAAAAAACGTAGTAAAAATCGAGCAACTCACACCCCAAAGCTTTACCTGAATGTAGAAAAACCATTTTGTTTGTTACCTTCTACTCAACAGACTAAACTATACCATTAACAATTGTATAGAATGATCAAATGCACTCGCAGAGTATTATACTACTTAAGGATTTGTGACTGACTACCTCAGGATTATCATCGATATCAAGAAGCTAAAAGATATAAGAACTAATATCACTATCAATGATTCCATTCTATATTTTTATACCTTAATCTTAAAAATCTTAAGTGTAATTCTATCAACAGCCCTCAACCACAGCTTATAGCTACCCCAAGAAGTCCAAAACATTTTTAACTTGAAACATTCAATAATAAAATCTTAACACTTTAAGCACAATTAGATCTCTTTTCTCAACTTACTAAAGATTCAATTCCAATTCTATTCAAACCAATTTTGCCACATTGAGTATATTATGATATTATTGTTATTATTGTTATTACAAATTTACCAAGTACTGCAATGCAACTCTAGTTCCTTCTTATTGCATTATATTATCTGATTTTCATTTAAAAGTGAGTGTTGCATTTGTACACCAAATTACATTACATATGAAGGAGCAAACAAATTGTCAGAGTAAGGGTGAGTGAATTAAACCCTCTCTTGGGAATACTTTTCATGTATGTACATTATTACATTAATGGACTATAATATCTGACTTTTTTACCTTTCAGGATCAATCACTTTGTTTAACTTAACTCTCTTGTCACTTAAAACTAAAACCACATCGAATCACGAAATTTATTCAGGGACACCCCTGCCACTACTGCTTAGCAAGCAAGCAACCTTTTTATTCACTAATACGTATTACATATTATATATTATAAACTCTTTTCTATTGACCATCGATATCTTCACGAATTTCAACCCTTATTGTCACGGATTTTTCAGATCACTACGCTACATCCACCTTACATTCATTCTAGTTTTCAAATCAAAGGAAATATTACGACATAACGTTTAGTTCCTTTGGTTTGATCTACATTTCTTATGTACAATGCAATATATAATCAACGATGATTTGAGAACACACAAGATTCATTCTAATAATCATTGACATTTTAAAGACTTTTTCTACCTTAGCAGATTTTTATGTATAAAGTAGCTGATTCACGTTGAATGGATTCTATTTACTTTCGACATGGGATTAAAATTAAGTATATTGGTTAGTCCTGTAAAAATGTTATTAAAATACTGCGTACATATTTGAATCAAAAGCAAGCAGTCTAGACATCTTTGTTTTTTTTTAATAAGGATAAACGTGCAAAACAACCGAACCGCACGTGGTGCCTAAAACATGTTGATTTGAGAAAAATTTATGAAGTGGAGATAACATCTTACGTAGGCATTAAATGTTATAATTTTTAGATTTATCATACTCTAATCTCTCCATGGACCATGACGCAATCGTATGATTCGAACAGGAAATCTAGTTTTATAACGTGAAAGGCTTATTTAAAATATTTCAGAAGCAAATAGATGAGAGTGTAGTTGCTCGATTCTAGTTTGAGCAACAATTTAAGATTTCACTTTCGGTTGTTTAAAAAAAGTGAACTTTATCATTTTTACTTGGATCTAAACAATTCTAGAATTCTACCCCGCATGGTTGTGATTTTCTTACAGGAAACTGTATTTTAACAGAATAAATTGAATACAGCAGCGTAAGCGTATCATTTGAACATTATCGTCGAGAAAGGAACAAAAGCGTTTTAGATTAAAAAATGCAGTATTTATATGACATAAAGGGAATTCATGGAAATAATAGAATGCACAAATCCACGGCCTAATTACTGCAATAATAATTTGAAAGGCTTTTCACTCTGATTGGACTGACCATCAGCCGTCAGTTTTTCTCTTGTAACCGATTTCGAGTTTAGAATAGAAGAATGCATCGATCAAACACATCCCATTTACCTTAGTTGCCTTCTCCTCAATCGATATTAAAACGAAAATCACATCGTAATATTGTATCATGAATGATATCATTCTAGATCATATTATTATTGTTATTGCGAAGAATAAAATTCCCCCAATAAAAATTGAGACCATTATAAAAATGAAAGGGACTTTACTTTCAAGTTTCAAGGTCCATTCAGTAACCGAATCGTTAAACAAATATATCTATTACAATTGCTAAAAAATATTTTAAAATTTTGTAACAATCTTTGCCATTTGTTGGGATATAAAAAGGAAACGAAACCAGCACTAATAAATTGCATTTCTCATTGCCTCTCCATGCGAAAAAAGTTACTTAATACCAATTAATATTGGGCCAAATTTTACACAAACACACAGACACATAAAAATACATGTATGCGCCTCTTAAATATGAGCTTCCTTATGTTGAATGTGTACCTAAGTATATTATAAGAATCATATTTGCGGCATGCGGGTGCAAAATGTGCATTTGCTAAAATGATGTTAAAATGCATTCAATTTTATATCCTGGTATAAGTTCCAGAGTTCCAGTTCGGATTGCAAATTGCAACATTATTGATATGTCAAGTTTATGATGATGATTTGAAGAGTAAAATGTGACTAAATGAAGCATACTTGAACTAGGTAAAGTAAAAAACATAAATTCTAATAATATCCGCAATCTCTGAAAAAAATGTCAACACGGACACAATCTGGTAAAAGACAGCAACCTTCACGGTCGGGTGAAGACCTTTATACATCTGTTTATAAAATGATTGTCTGTAGCGTTGTCTCTCAAAACTCTGTGTATAGATCATGATCATAGGGCCTAGAAAAATACTACAAAATTCGAAGTAATGAGCTATCACGGTTGTTGTTTCCCCCACAGAATTCACAAATTAGCCAGGCATATCATTTTCTCAAGATCTTGATATCTATCATCGTTGTGAATGCTGGCAAAACCAAACCACTTGATTTCAATCCCCTTTACAATGTTACGGATGCAACAACTACAACATTGCCATTTGATAATTTATCCAATAAAAGTCAGTCTGTCGTACCTCGACATTAAATTAAATTCACACTAGTTGACATAAAGCACTTTACTCCTCACTATACACCTTACAACTTACTATGAAAGCTTTTAACCCTCAGAGATTTTTTAGTCTTTATAGATTATCACTTGTGAAAAGCCACAATAATCTCATTCACTTTTATTTCAAAGAGAGTAAAATCCCATTGCATATTCTTACAGCAGTATCAAATTAGACTCATTTATTACCACTTACAAACGGTAAACTGCCTCCATTACCTAGTATTTTCATTAATTTGTAGTATTACCTTACAATATTATTATATTTTTCTTACTTTTTCAAGGCTGAGGACAGAGTTTATACAATTCAGTCAATAAACACTTCTTATTCTTGTCAACGTCAATCAATATCCTTTTTAAATAACATAATAATAATGTGTTTTTGTATTTTGATCCCTCCATGGTCTTGTAACATAATAATTACATCATCTTTCATTCACCCAATTTACTCATTTATATCTCTTCCGTAATAAATCTTTCCATATATAAAACTTTAGCTTATTGTCGCAGTACCTACCTGTCAGTCTAACATTGTAATTACGAAAAGCCACACAGCAACTAACTACCTTAGATAAATTTCTCCCAGGGTTTAAGATGTATACTAAATTATTTTCCAAGAATTTTAAATGCTCAAGTTAAAATTAGTGGTTATTGTGGTACTTATAAAAATGCTGGTCACATTCACGTCATAAAAATCATTGTTGTTCTAGGAATAAACATAGTTCACTCGATGTAATAAATAGTCTGGTTTGGATTGAATTAGAAAGCAAAATGGGTGAATTTGTTCATTATTGGTGTAATCTTTACCTAAAAAATGCACATAAAAGATGTTAAGATTATCAATAGTGAACCGTTTGTTTGAATAAAAATGCATAGAATAAGGCATCTAGATAAGATAATTCCTTCTTTTACTGGGAAGGTAGGACAAGCTGTAGAAATTACATCGACTGAAGGTAGCTTGCGTCAGGAAATCGATTGTCGAAGTCGACAGTGCGGATTTATTCTTTAAAAGGCCTTTTCAACCCAATTTGATTTCTCTGTACTTTGAGAAAACTTTCACACAGACTTTAGTTTATTCACGTCGTAGCTGGATGGAGAAAAGTGCCAATTCCATCATCACGATCATCAAACATCAAGTCACAAAATATTGATCAAACATCTTTGAGCTATTCTCATCATATAATCATCATACTAAAAAAATCAAATTGGATATTACAACGCTCAATGTCGTATTTGCTGTTATGTTACTTCGTACTATAAATGCTAAGTGTACTTTTTCCAAATTGCACTTCGTTTATTTTCCAGAAAAAAAGGTTTCCTCGCTTTTTCGCTGATGCTTCACAACGACGAATTGAATGAATAATGATAACTGTTGTCTTGCTTGATCCGCTTTTCTCACCCTTGCTAATTGGATGCAACTTCTAGAGGTAAATAATCAAATACTAAGCGGATATGTATCAATAGCTTGGTCATAAATATATGTACTTCGTTCATAGAAAATGATAACCGAACTCTTTATACGGGTTTTCCTTGAAATTCTCATTTATCATTTATTTCCCTACTTAATTGAAAAGACTCAAAACAATCACATAGCCTTTATTGATTAAAAGAGACAAAACATTTTGATGAATACAAATATGAGAGATGTACTATTGTTAAAAGTGATTGATTCTTGACTACAGTTAAGCTGGTTTACAAGGCCAATGAAATTGTGAAAGTGTAGAGTGAAAAGTTATAAATCTGCCAATTTGAAGTTGCATGCAGGGTGACGAGGATGAAAAATGAAGTAAAGGGTGAAAACCCGCAGAATTAATAAGAGAAGAGGATTTAGTTTTTGTAACTTTAGTAAAATCGGGTAGTCAATAAGTCAAACATAAGTTGTTCTTCCGTGTTAATCTGTGTTTTCGATCTCTCCAGGTAAATTGCCCACTGAAGTCATTAGCACATCAGAATCGGATAGATGAGTGAGTGCTAATAGATAGAGTCAACACTATTTCCTTTTTCCTTCTGTTCACTCATCATCTGATAAGAATGGTAAGTGAGGGAGGTCGAACGTATTATTTGAAGAACTAAATGTTAAATACAATGTAGCCCCTCTCATTTCAACGCTCACCAACACAAGTTCGGCTGAACTAAACTTTTGTACTTTGTTCTTTTACCTCTACTAAATTCACCCCTCGGTTTGTGCTATATAACTTTGAATAAGTTTACATTGCTGGTTGCTGGAGAAAATTATATTTATTGCGATGATGTTATAATGACCGTATCCCTCCATGTCCAACACTTCTACCACCTGTCATCGATGTATGCATATTGTTTCATGAAACTAATAACAAACTTTAAAATTTACAACCAATAACCAACGAATACTTGCAGCATTTTATCTGTGCATATTATTATTATAATATTCCCCACGATGTTCCGATAAAACGTGGGTAGGACCTGGAGTTGGATAGCAGAACTTGTTAATACATTTGAATAAAGTTTTCATTCTTGTCAATTATGTGAACAGATACCAGGTTATGACAACGTGAATCATTTGCAACGCAAGAAATTGCCAGTAGTTGAGCGAATAAAAATAATTTGGCAAATAAATAGGTAATAATATGGGTCGCTCGCATTCCTAGTTCATGTTTACTAATTTTTCAGCCAAAAATTTGACACCTTTTGGCTGTTGGTATATACGAATCAAAAATTAAACCAATGAACAAAATTCATGATAAATAAAACGCTTAGCTAGGAATAAGTGAAAACCAATTCACTCCAGAAATCTATTATTCAGTAGAAAAGATGTAATTCAGTTGTACATTATTTGAAGATCTTACTGAACTTGATCGGAATTAAATACTGCTGATTGTAGTTAACTAATAGCTAGAATTTAAAAAAAAATGTCAGCTATCTATAAATGAAGTGAAGTCATTGGCATAGGGCACATAACTTCTTGGAACAGTATTGACAAATTGTATTAAACTTTCTGAAGAAAGCTTACTACTGGGAAATGACACATTTTCTCAGTTATTTCTGCATTAATATCAAAATAATAATTCAGTTCAAAAGTTTACCCGTCTCGTTTACGTCTCACCCTCATTTACTAGAGAGGTGATATGAATTACTTAAATCTATACAGGAGATAAGTAGCAAAAACTATATATATTATCATGATTTACATAAAGGTTCTTATGGATAATAAACATTGTTTTTTTCTCATAATCTCTACGTTGATGATTTGATGATTCTCATTCTCATTATGCAAGTTGCATGCATTAATAAGTGCATTTTTACACGTTTATTCGTGAGACAAGGCGGATGTATGTTTGATTCAAGCTAAAAACACAACTAACAGGCTTCCGTCATCTGAGGAAAAGGAAATGCCTTTGTTAAACGGTTCAAAATCCTTTAGCACCCTTGACTTTAGGTCATAGTCATCATTTATTTATCTATACATAAGCTTTTAACGATTACGACTTTAGCACATTTTTTCTTTGCCGCAAAATAATTCTATGAAAATATCCTTTTATACGGTCTAAAAAAACTATCTAACGACTTTTGTTATGTTTTCGGTTTCCAATGACGCAATGAGTGTAATGCCCTGCTGATTTTACTGAAGCTCAACTTTAATTTTCCTTAATTTTTGGTTTAACTATTAACTTTCATTTAGCCTAACGTACAGGTGCGTTCCCCTTTGTAAGAAATGTGGCGTTGTTTAATGTACATTAGCATACATGTGCATTATGTATATTGCTTTTTAGCACTGACTGTATGGAAGTGGAACCTCCAGGCAATAATCTCAAACTTACGCTTCAGTAGATGATAAAAAAGGCTATTTGGAATAGCCAATTCATTGTAATACATAAATTCTTTCAGACAGAAAGCTATTTAGTACAAGCAGTTAGTTATGTTACGAGAGTAAGCCGCATATTTATTACAGATTCTATTATTACTTGTTACACAAAGCCTCATTGACTTTTACGAGTATGATGAATCTTCCTCTGTCCATTGATCTTTCTTTTCGCATCCAGCAATTAAGCATCAGCTAGTCTCATATAAATGGATGATTATAGTAGACAGTGCAGGGGATCATAATATTATTCACTTTATGTTTTAGTCTGAAAGCTATGATTTTTGCAATATTCACAAGTTGAATTTATTGAAGTGATCATTTGTAACAAACAAGTAAGTAGCGTCCAAATTACATGCATCAAATGTTCGAAGTTGCTTAAGATGGTAAACAGAAACTGATAGATTTCAAAACAATTCTTTACTTCTTTTAAAAATTAAAATTATGCAAAACTGTTGCACTAAGAACGCTTAACCTTGATTGCTTTTTTAA
Organism: Isotoma anglicana; assembly: GCA_034694685.1. Lineage (NCBI taxonomy): Eukaryota > Metazoa > Arthropoda > Collembola > Entomobryomorpha > Isotomidae > Isotoma > Isotoma anglicana. Next base: position 6,174 of record JAQFYJ010000197.1, on the reverse strand, counting down.
AAAACGATTATGAACATCGTAGACAAATGAATAATAATAAAAGCGCATTCCTCCTAATTCGTAATAATTTGCGTCATCCTTGGTAATAATACCTTTGCAATAGTATTCTGAAATGCAGACGGATTCAGAGACTCCAGTAAAAAAACGGAACCTCTCCAGTCTTTTGTGTGTTTTTAATTCAAACCCTTTTGGTGTTTGCATCCCCTGTTATTATTATTACTATCCATTACACATTAAATCATTACACACACTAGGATAACTATTGCAAACGAGTGTAAGTATGAGTTTTGTTTAATATTATTCGTAAATTTTTTTGTCGCAAATTTCACGTGATTCAGTCCTCAATAGTCTTTATACATATTAAAAGTATAAAACTACCAGTTCACAGTTGGTAGCTTTAAGTTTAATACACGTACATTAGGTAAGACTGGATATGGCTGGATTGATTCTAAGAATTGAATAATGTTATTAGATTGTATAATCAACATTTTCTTATCTTGTTTGATTGGAACTTGGATCTAGAAATGCAAATTTAAATTAGTATCATGTATATGCGAAACACAATGGACAAAAAATAAGAATCACCCTCTTTGCCAAATTTCTAGCTATGTGTCCCTGTAATAAATCAATCTTTTATTTCAATACAGGTATTATATACTATCAACCTCCTAATACCATTACACGACCTTTATAGAGTTAAAGGAGACTTTTAAATAAATCTGTCACTTTTTTATATCCTCAAGACTCTAGTCGCTATAACTTTGTTTCAATTAATTCATATACAAATAGAATTTTAGAATAAATAGTTTATAGATCTTAAATGGTTTTAACAAGAATGAAGTCTGATTTAGAGTTCATACCCAATACATTTTTTTTCGCAGAAATCAGCATACATATTGAAATGTCCAAGCCGAACAAGCAAGATTAAATCATTTAAATTCCCTTCTGCTCATTCAAGCAAATGTCAAAATAAGCATAATATTCTATTCTGAATGCTTTATGTCATGCCTGCACGGACATTACGATTATGTAAGTATCATAATATCTGTCAAAATTTACAAGATTCGTCTCACTGTTTTAGTTTTATTTATCTGGTTTAGCATAAAATAATATATGAGACATAAAAAAAACATTATACATCAGCATCAATTGACAAATCAAATAATGTCAATTGATGCTGATGTATGTTGAAAGCAACCTTTGTTGGAAGAATAGAAATAAATATTTTGTTCAGAGCTAGTAATTCCTGACTGCTAAATGTAATAAGTATGTTATGTTATCTATTTTAAAAGTGTTGATCAAAACATGTTAGAATTAAAAATCCTGTCATCCTCATCAACTACACTTTATAATATAATGGAATATATATCATAGCAAAGATTCTTTGCTATGATTTGCTACGATATATTAGACACTTACTAGGAATTATGATTTAGGATGAATTGAGCAAAACGGGTATTGAGCAAATAGGTATCAAATCAAAACTGTACGGCGTAAAGACTTCTAGAATGAAATGTTCTAAGGAAATCATACTATGTAAAAAATGATAAAATATGAAATTGGAAAAGTTGTAAATTTTAATATAAATACTGTCAAAAGTAAAGAAAATTCGAGAAAATGTCTTTGTATGATTCAATCAATGCATATGAATAAATGCGACTGATGAACAAATAATCGGTATAAAAATGTACCTTCAGCAAAGTCCAGGATAGCTTCGAGCTCCAAGGCCCTCTCCTTGTCCTCGTGTACCAATTCTGTCTCCATCCCATAATTTCTATAAGTCACACACTCCACTCAGTCCAAAATAAAAATTCCATGGCACTTGGTTTTTTACTTATAAATTAAATTTTAATTAAACGTTGATTATGCACACACACACAGGTACTGGTTGAATGTTACAAAGCCAAGTAAGTATAAACTGATTGTGCTAACTATTTAACGATATCAAAAACTCAAAGATGATAATAATAATGCTCTGTTGAATATTTCGTTCATTTCAATTGAAGATCAGGTCACTTTGACAATTTGAACCTATTCTTCATATGCTGTGTGTTCACACATTTTTTCTCAAGACACCTTTCATTCAACTAGAGCTTTAACAACTTTACCTGTTTAGTTACTGTTCACTGTGCTTGAACTGTTTTCTGTTACCTGTTGTGTTATTTATCAAGGTATGAGTCCTCAATCAGCACTCTTTACCAATTTCTCCATCTTTACAGCACCTTAAGTCAATTTTATTTACTGTTCCTATTCATTATTGCTATCACAGATGGCAATAATCCACCTCTAACTATTGGTACCTGCTTTTACCTTTGGTCCACCTGTCCGTCCTTATACCGATCGTTCATAGTTAGTAACCATCATCGGACAGTATTACCTTTGCCTTTAACTATTACCTGAGATTTTGCGTTCGTTCAACAATACCCTGTTTTTTACATACTCTTAGGGATACACACGATCTCATCCTCGTTACTATCCTCCCTACATGTATGTATTTAACATTTACAACAGGTTGGTGTTCATGAACTTGCTTAGTTGCTCCATCATCTCTTTCAATGTTCTATAATGTACTTTGCTTTTTGGTTGTTGGTTTGCTTATGGTGCTTCGACCTAATCTACCATCAACATGATGATGATCACCATCCTGACTCTCTACCTTGCCTTACCACAGTCACCATAATATCAGGTGAATGAAGGTAAAATGCTAGAAGAGAAAAGCTCATCAGCCGCAGCATTAGAAGTGCTGATTTTCGATTTATGCTTCTATTATTCAATTCCATAGGGTAACCTCATGCGGTTTCTGGCGGTCATACCGTTCTATCTATTTGCCATTTCAATTCAACTCCATTGTCAATAAGCATAACATTCTTAAAACAAATACTTGCAATGCAATTGCAATCGTATGCCTAGTACTTTGATACAAATGTACTAGAACCAACTATTTCAGAGCTTATATGTAAATACCACTTTGCTTTCATGATTATGGCCCCACGTACTATGTACACTAATACAGTATCCTGTATTATATATGAATAATATGAAATCAAACTTCATGGTACACAAAGTTTAAAAATCAGTATAAATATAAATGTATTCATTTGCATTCCATTTGATTACCCGAGGAATATGTTAATGACAATTATGCAGCGAAAAATGTACGACAGATAAAATGTTTGCAACATTTTTGCATTGGAAATCTAGGCTTGCATCACATCGGATCTTTTTATGATGCCAGAAATTATTGAGTTTAAAAAGTTTCAAAAAGTTTTTAATTCCACGCAGATTTGATTTTAGCATCTCACACCCAAAAAACCCTTGACATTTTACATTTTTACATACGAAACTACCGTTTTGGGTGTGAGACGCTAAAACTACATCGAATTCTAAATGTTTTGAAACTTTTTGAACCAAATATTTTTTGGCATCATAAAACGAGGTGTGAATTAATGCACAACCAAAAGCGGATATGAGTTAACGCGAATTAGTCTAAAACGCTCCAAAAAGGTTCCTCTCCTCAGCCATCCTGGGCTGGGACTTATCTCTTTATTCTGTGTTTAAATGTTTAATTAAATGTTTTTGAGGTACTTTGTGACCAAAGGAACCTATCTTTATTCTATTTTTGGAGGTTTGCATGAATGAATTTTCGGTTAAACAAGGTTTTTGGGGGCACTAGCACTAGGAAATACAAGTAAGATAAGAAGGTATCAAATCATCGCAGTTTTTGTTAACCATTTATGATTTACAGTTCCAAAATTATTTGGCTTGGACAAGCTTCAATCTACTGTTAGAAATTTTTCAGATTTAAATTTTTTATTGCTCTTATAAACTTATAGAAAAAACAAAATAATGTATTTGAAACAAAAAAATTAGTAGAAATTAAGCTGATCGTTATTATCATAAATGATAAATACACGATCAGTATCACTATTGCCACCTAGGTTTAAACATCAGTCTCGCAATTGAGAACACTTTACCACTGGTATATAATGACTCGAATTCAAAACCATAACTACATTTAATCACATTCAATACCTACGATTAATTCGCGAAATACATTAATTGCATCCGTTGCAGCATTAATCTTTGCCTCTTCTTTAGTTTCGCCCTCACCGATAGCAACAACAGGTGGTTCGCAAGTAATTTGAACAAAGCACTGAAATGTATTTAATGTAGACATTTCTTCGAAATCGATGTAAACAGCTTTTAATTTATTCGACTTTTCTATTTCGCTTAAAAATTTAACAGGATCTTCAATACTGAACTCAGGATCCTGCAAAAAATTTAATTTTAGCATTAATCTGTTAGAATGTAACAAAGCGTATAGTTACATAAATACATTTTGTTATCAAATATAATAGGTTGCAATAATTCACCTTCAGCATTGGCATATTTTCACGCGCTATATCTTGATATATATTAAAGAGCTGGGCAATTTTCTCGACATCTCCATTTGTCGCGGACATCAATCTTTTTCCAGTCGGTTCGCGAGCTTTTTGTTGTAAGCTTAATCCCTCAATAATTTTATCATCATCGTCATCGTATGCATGAACATTCGCCGTTTCAGAAGGCATGTTATGCAATCTTTCTGCCATCAGGTGGGCAGCATGCCTCTTTGCTAGTTTCTTGGATTTTCCCTTTCCAACTTCGACATGCTGTTCACCGACACGACATGCTAGAGCAAAGACGCGTTCATGGGGTAAACCTTCCTCGGAATGGAGCTAAAAAGCAAAACCACAGCCAACTTTTAGTAAATAGTAAATAACACTATTTTTAATTAAAATTATGAATATGAATATGAAATCAGAATAGTACAGAATAAGTCGGTGGAGGCAACTTCATCTTCATACACAGTTCCTGCAGCTGCCCAACAGGATTTCCCCCAAGATCTCCATCCGCACTTCCAACGCGAAACTCATCTAGCTCTACTGGTCCGGCTTCAGTATACGTTTCTCCAAAGATTTCTTTCGGTGAAATGTTCATCTCCATAAGAATCGCAAGTGCAGTATTATGTTTCGCATCTTTTTTCGATTTTCCACTTCCGATTTCTAAATTCAACAAAGCATGTATTAGGTCTGGGGCTTAACTTTAACGTAATTTAAATTTAAAATAAAAACAAATTGTTATTACCTTCCAAAACTCTGCCTTCGTAATCGATTGTAAGTCGATATTTAAACACAGGTTCATGAACCGGTCCTTCAACCTGTAATTTTATTATAAAAAAGAAAGTAAAATATTTTGCGAACTTATAACACATATATGTACATTGGTACACCTTATGCAATAATAATAATTTGAAACTACAAAAGTCAATTAAGTTTATCACTTTCCCTTGTACAAAATCATTTCCTCTCATTACAAGAATCGTTACTAACGTTCTTGTGACCTATGACCAAGATATTTTTTAAGCTATGTGTTATCCTACCAAAAGGTTTGTATTGATTGTAGTGCAGTACTCACCGAATCCTGACCCCCATGTGTCTGTCCTATCAGCTGATAGTCTAAGGTAATACCTTTTCTTGTACAAATTTCATAAAGTAATGCGACAGCACTTTTAACTGGACCTGGCTTATGGCTTCCATTCGCCTTAGGGGTACCTGATGGTTCCTTTGACTTTTCTGCCATATTTCATCTATATATTTAAAATACAAACTACTGTAACTACAGTACTACAGGTCAGTCACTTCTTCTCCACCCAAACAAACTAAAGATGATAAATTCAACCAAAACAGGCCCTTCCTGAATCATAAAATGGTGACTGGATAACTTTCAGTTTCAAGCCTCCAGCAGTTAAAATTTATTAGTGTATATTATTATAGATAGAGCCTATCTTTTGTCTTTGATCTGAGTTAAAAATGGGTGGCGTCAGTCAACTCCCCTTTCCTACACCCCAACCCGTCCTTAATGACCTCTGACTGACACCTGACAGGAAATGCGATTCAAAATTTTAAAATATTTAAGTAATTTAAACACGTGCTTGAGTCTTGAGGCTAGGGCTAGAGGGTGGAGAGGTGCATGGAGTGTTTTTTTTATACACAATGAGAAGTTATTGACAGTAGAACTCAAAATTCGCTCATTTTACCATTGACTAAAAATTGAAGTTTAAGGAGTCGTGAAAAATTAATCGAGTTTTAAATCCCTATTGTAGGGGCAACACAACAAAGAACAGAATTTTGC
>JAQFYJ010000196.1:0-17189 GCA_034694685.1 Isotoma anglicana | reverse complement strand
TTATCCCATACTGAAAATTCAGTGGGTGCGTTTGACCACCTATGGTCACAATCTAGCTCAATTTAATTTAAAATTAGGTAAATGCTTTAAACCAAAATCGACTTGTTCATTAAGTGTTAAGATTACTAAATCTAAAACCTGTAAAATATCTAGCATTCTTTACACTGCATACCGCGATCGTGTAGGCACATTAGATCCCCGGATATTTAATCTCCTGAGAATTCCTGGAAAGAGACTCCGGAAATAGATTTCCTGGACCAAATTCTGAAAAAATAGGTGAAAATGAAAACAATTCAACTCATTATAGCACAAAACTGGAGTGAATTTGATGCAATAATGGTATGAGATGATGATGAGACTATAATTTGCGTAAATTTTTAGCAAAAAAATGTAAATACTCTATGGGCGTACGGAAAGCTCTAGATTACGCACTAATTGCTCACCATACGAAATCCCTCCGGTAAAAATCTTTCTTTCAATTTTTCTTCCGGAGAGTGCAGACGTGAAATTTTCTGCAAAAAATTAAAAATTTAAAAAACTTCGGAAATTTATCTCAAAATTTGACTAAAGGTAAGATTAAATGCCACAAATTATCATTCTCAACGCAATTATCATGAATTCACCACTTTCGAACGTCAAAAGTATGCTTTTTTGGTAATGTGTAATGTAGATTGTTGATGGTGGGTGGTGGCGGCGTGGCAGTGGTGGATTCACGATTCGTGTAAAAAATTCGTAATATAATAATATTAGATTTTACTGATTTTACAATAATATTATATTATAGTCGTGACTGTGGGGACAAGAGGAGAAAAAGAACTTTTGGGTTTGTCCTCGACATCCGTGGTGAATAAAAATGAGTTTGAATTGGAACGAGCAAACGTACCGAGGGGAGATGACTCATCCTTCAACTTATCAACTTGATCAAAAGGAGCATATCTTCCTTGATACGACTGCGGTTGCTCCACCACCCTCTCGTGATTACTTTCGACTCCTTGTCACCAAAGAACAAGCAAGTTCCCATACACACTTTCATTCTCCTATTGATCTTATCTATCTTACCTTCTGACCTCTACTATCAACATTGTATCAGAGTATTACATGTTATTTACTGCAGATTATGCATTTGTTTTTACGTTTTCGAAAATTCATCAAAATCTGTGTGTGACATTAAAATGTTTAACCTTATCAAGCAATTTAATGTGTTCATTCATAAATTACAATGGGTGGGGTTGTTGACCTTGTGGCAGTTGGTACAAGAGAGTAAATACATTGAAGCTAATGTGGTCATGTCTGAATTTGGATGGACAAAGGTTTGAAGTTAGAGAGCTATTTTATAATTTCTGAGTATTCCTATTACGTAAGAGAGATTTAGAATCACAGGAATATATAAAACATGTAGGAAAGCAAACAGTCTATATATTTACATAAGTATCTTGTCTCATCCCCAATCTCCATGCGTATTTTTAAGGGTTAGATAGAGTGCTTAAATAAGGATAAGTGAGAGAGAGAGAAAGATGAGAAGAGAGTTGAGACAGATTGCTTTTTTATGTGGAAACGGAGGCGAGGAACGTCTTGAAAAAATGATTGACTATTTAATGAGCTTAGAAGGCATATAAGTACTAAGAAGTAGTAGAGTAGAGTGGCATGCATTCCTTAATCTTTATGGTTCGTATTACAGGATATAATAATAATACTGTCTCGTTTGACTAATAGGATGTTGATTCTTGCCAATTTTATGCTTGAAAGGTTTTCTAGAAGGCACATCATTTCGACAGTAAATGGTTGTGGTAAGGTCTAAAAGCCTTCGACTCTGACTGACTGATTTGAAACATTATTTTCATGAAAGTCTCCATTATTAGCTTAGACGAGCTTTCTCTCAGTCCTCTCTTTTCGAGTTCTCTCCACTTGTGTAGCTTAAGATTAGAGTATAGAAGAGCACTTGAGCTTGAGAATGTTGGGAAATGTAATAGTTAAGTAGGCTAGCAGAGTAGCAAGAACAGCAGCGGTTACATTTATGTGAAACTTAACTTTGGTGGATTTGTCGGATTTTGGGCTTAAGAAGAAAGAATAAAGAACAACTAGAGAGAGAGAGAGAGCAATGAGGAAGTTGTAAAGTAGAAAGGTATATAGGAAAAGAGATGATTAAGTCGACATGATATGGAATATGCACAGGTATCGTTGACTCAATGGAAAATTTCTCACGGGCCTGCTAATTCCACCCCGAGCATGTCGCGATGTAATCTTCAGCAGATTTCTCAGCATGGAGACATAACTTCGGAGGTGGCTCGGATTTTTGGAAATGATGATTTGGATTATATTATTGGATTGAGCCAAGGACGTTATGATTGGATCCTCACTCTCCCCACTCCAATTCTGACTCGGATTATTTTCTTCTCCGGATATGGGAATCTGGTCAACGTGGCTCGCGTTTGTAAGCGCTTTGCCAAGGTAAGATTCCTTTTCCCTGTAAAATTGTAGAAACTACGTGGGTATTTTATCGGCAATATAATTTGACAGAATCTCTTAAAGAATTACCAGATCTAGATATGAAAGGATAAAGGGAGGCTATGATGTAAATCATGATTTTATGACTTCAAGTACTACTTCTGCATCGATGGCTTTCTTTGTACACACTAGTACACGGTAGTTAAACGAGAAGCAGAGACCCTTAATAGCATACATACATTCATTCCTCAGTTTAGTGTTATTAACGTATTCCACGTTCGATATTTATTTGTACTTCAAAGGCTTCAAACGATAACATTTCTTTAATTCATCGTACGTAGATTAATTCTTGCCAGTTTTACCCCACCATATAAAATGACAAAACTTGAAAACAAGTTATGTTTAAGGGCTAGATATTTTTGACTCATGAAATGAATTCAGGTTAGAATGGGTATAGACATATCATGTAAGGAAACTTAAGGCATGGTGTCAAATTACTAACTTAAGTTAATTTATTTTTTTGTAGATCTGCGACACTGACCTTTTGTGGGAGCAGTTCTATCGTAAGCATTGTCAGCTGGAGTGTGCTAACCTGGCCAATTTGCTGCTTCAAGCCACGCTTTTCTCCTGGAAGCTTCTTTTCAGGGTCAATCGCATCACGGTTGCACGCGCTGCTAGGCGAAAACTTTGAATACACCTCATGATTTTCAAGCTGTTCCTCTGTGCCAAAGTATTAAGTAATCCTCATATCATTTTCACGCTCTTCTTCAGGCTCTGCTTCAATGCAAAGTATTAAATAATACTGATATCAGTAAGTCCGAAAGAGTTCAACAAAATTTCTGTACAAGTTGTAATGGAATACTGCACTATGTAAACATAATTAATATTATTACCTAATGGAATGGAAATAAAAGTATGGAGCTTCAATGCGTCCCTAATCGGTATAATAATATATTGGTGCATGATTGTGATTAATATAAATCATAGACTCTAGACTGACCTTTGGAAAAAGACACGGCCTTAACTTGTGATCTGTACAGAGACGTAACAACTGTTTCGATGATTTAATAGGGCAAATTAAAGGCTATGACACTAAAAATAGAAAAATATAGGGTGGGACACTATATGGGAGCAGTAGCATCAATCACTCATTCATTAAACTAAATGAAATTCATCCATACAAAAACCTCTTAATCGTCTCCCAATGCTAGAAAGTGCGACTAATCCATAAGTCCATTAAGTTTTTTCCTTTACTCTGGATCTACGATTATGTAAAAGACGTTTACTTGACTATTGATCTGATTGACGATATGTATTCATGAGGGAGGAGGTTCTTCCAATAAGATTTTTGTCTGAAGGTGAGCGAATGTCCAAGCAGATAAGAAAGGCCGGGCTCGCGACTTAGACAGTGAACTTTATCCTCAAAAGAGCACTCAACCGGTGCAATCTGCTCTAAATGAAGATAATATTTTTATTGCAGTATACATGCACACACAACTTGTCTCAGGATAAATCAAATCAGCAAAAAGTAATTGAACTTTTCTTCTATAACTTAAGATTCATAAGGGGATAATTTGTATAAAGACATACAAGACATAAACTCGTCTCGTGGTAGAAATGAATCGATTCATACCCAAAAAACTCATATAAATAGTGGCAAAGAGTTAAAATAAAAAGGTTTGTACTCTTTCTTCTACCACCAAACATAATTATATATAGGTGCTTTTCTATTAACTAAACGCATATATAGAGAAAGGGTTCACAAGAAGAGATGATTCAAGATAGAAATGGAATATTGGCAATGTACACTATGAGAAAAAGTTATCATGAAAGAAGCTGGTTCACAGTAGAAAATAATGGCTAAGATGAGCAATTCACGCACGGACAGCATGTACTAATCTACTAAATAGATATGTTTCTTGTTGATGATCTTATTCTTCGTGGTGACTCTCTTCCAGCTTTTTTAACTTATAAGCCGAATTGATGACCTGAAAATCATTTTAAGTCAAAAGCACATCTTCAAAGGTTTTTTTTATTCGCTATCATCAAATAATTTACGTGTATTTGCAATTATTCCTCTTCAACTGTCAAACAATCCTGGTCATTCATTATTATTACGGCGGAGCTCTTCTGCTGCTTCCACTTTCTCAAAATTCTCTCCTGAGATTAATCCATTTAGGAAACTCAGTTGAAAGTTTATCTTCAATTTTTGCAATTTTATTGAAGCCGGAGAAAAAGTGAATTGCCAAATAATAATAATAATAATAAATACATCGGCAGTGTTTCATTATAAATCCCTTCTTCAAATCAACAGAGCCTTTTTCACCGGTATATTGTATATGATTAAATCTGTGTGTGAGTAAAAATCCAAATATTTAAATCATCAATTAGAGAACTTCTGGTCCAGTGTAACTCCAATTGTGTTTTCCAAGTGTTCTTCTACCAATGGCACGTTTTTAATTAGAGATACATTTATAATTGTGTTAATTAAAAATCCACTATGGTACTTTGTTGTGTACCTTAAAAGAATGGCACATTTATACAAGCAAAGGGGTCTTGACGTCAACTTGATGGAAATTCCACATGCAATTAAAAAATATTGCATTCATTGCATTTTGTATTTCAGAAAGGTTCTCAATTAAAGTATTGTGGTGATTTTTGTTGTTCATGATTAAAAATGAGAGGGATATCGATTAACGGTATGAGATTTTTATATGTCTTTTTATTTTCAAAGAAATAAATTGTCATCGTCCTTATTTCATAACGATTAGTTATGAGGTAATCATTAAAGATGCAATTACTCCAAATAAAATACACAATATATATGCTTGCTTGTACTTGTCTTGCGAATACATGCTTTGTGCTTTGCTTTGCGTCTTTATTGAGACGAGAGCTTTGACTGTTTTGGTAAAAAAGAATCCTGCAGAATAAATATATCATCTTACGCTCGTTCATAAAGAGATAATTTAGTCTAAATGCAAATAGTTCATGGCACCCCTTTTAGAGTTCTTAACCCTATATGGTTTGATTATTAACATTTTATAACTTACTGTGGTATTCTTCAAGCGTATTTGTATCCAAATGTATACAAGTTCATTGGCAAGGAGCAAAATATTAATCTTTGGATGATTGCATTCACACGTATACATAGATTTCTTACTGCATGCATTTAAATATTATTTTTATTTAGCTTTGATCTTATTAGATCCTGTAAGCTTTGTATAATTTAATGTACATTATTATTATTTATTAAAAATCAATCTTTTTAGTTTAAGGTAGTTTGACATAATGATAAATTGGCATTCGTGATGGTGGTATCGTAGCGTAGAACATGATTTGGTAAGTAAAGTAAGTGTCGATAGGATTATTAGACTATATTGTGTGAAATTAATTACAATTTGAAGTGTGTACATGCTAGGATTGAAGTAAAAGAACTCTAGAAGATTCAACTGCTCTTTGGCCTTAAGAGTTGTGATATAGGAAGTTGTAATTGGCACATATAAATAATATCGGAATGATTTCCGGTGTGATTGATCTTTCTGATGGCCACTCTGCCACACTCTACTATTATACTAGACAATAGTATTTTAATAGGATTAGTAAGAAACGTGTGGAGTAGACTGGTCATAATAATAATGAAGATAATAGTATAATAATGATAACACACATACTTAGTTTGCTACTTCTATTTAACTTTAATGTGTAGCTCGGATACGATATCCCTGCCTATATCTCTCTCTATCCATTAAACGGCCCTGGCCTCAATCATTTTACTTTCAATTGGCATATGAAGGCTCCCTTTTAACACGACTTTGCCAAAAATTCGCATCCCTTCTTCTTCTTCCTCTTCTTTTAAATATTATCTCCATATTATGTACGTTCCTCCTTTTTCTAGTTCACTGTTCATCTTTATTCGTTAAAGACCTCTCAAAGGTCACTAATCTATTGTAATACCTATTTGGCACGAACTATTCTCATTTTAATCAGTCACTGTACCATCAAATCCTTTTACATTAAATTATCACTTCCATCCACATTGGAACACTTATAACCGGTCAGTCAGTATTAACTTATCATCCCTGTATCATAAACTGTATAATATATCAGAGCATAAATATTCTGCAAGCATTAATAATGATTTTTTTTTATTTCACCCAAGCACTTTCAATCTCACATTTAAGAAAAACAAATTTAATATTTAAAATCAATGCAAAAGCACACAATTTCTAGTTCACGTTGAAGGACGTCTATTTTCGGTGTTTGCTCATTCACAAAATGGCAAACAACTTGGTACACTTACTTGCAAATAATTCATTGCCAATCTCAATAATTCTTCTCTAAAGAAATACGAATTTGTATCTTTGCCAACAAAACAACCAAGAGCTTCTAAATAGTTTAGATTCACTCTTAAACCATACCTATATACTTCTCTAGAGATACTTTATATTAGATTAGGTGTCAAATAAAACCAGTTCAAATGTTACTTTTAGAAGTTCAGATCATATTATAGTTAGTTATTAGATTTCCTTCTATCGTATCATATAACTAAACACTTCTAGTCTGGTGGTATGGTATAGTATAGCACTTATAGCAGTGAGAATGATCTTTAAGCTAATGTACAAATCTAATTATGAGATGATCTCTATTCCACTTTGTGGTTCTTAAAGTTTTACTAAGAATTCTCCCGTACGTACTGGAGTGAGAGATCCAGCCACATTTATAATTACTCAAGTGAATCCACACACGAATGGAAGATAATAATTTATGACTTCTGTGTGTATAGTTAAGTAGTATTTACTCTCATGGATAATTTAATGAGATGCATAGAAAGAAAGTAATTATCATAATCACCACGATCATTGTGGACGGACATGCACACATATAGTGAGTGCACCACAAATCGGACTTTCATCGAAAGAGAGTTTAAGAGAAAAATTAAAATCAAACACGAAAGAAGTTCATGTTTAAGATCCTTGAACTACACACCCAATGAATACATTAGACTTAACACCATCACAATACATAAATAAACTCAGCATTATTATTGACGTTTAAAGAGAGATGTAATGATTGTGACATTGAAAATATTGCTAAATATTTATACCCTGTCGTAAATTAAGTTCACTGATTGCACATTGTGTTCACCTAATGACATTTAAATTCCCTCTTGCTTAATCTGTAATCAATTTTCCTGAATAATTTTCAATAACTCAGAAAGAAAATCATAACAAAATAATGATAAATTGGTACTGGAAGATTAATAACCTTAATGCGTCTCAATTTTGCTGTGACGTTAGCTAAACCATTTCATAAGTTTAATAATTCCATATTTACTTGGAACTTTTTATTGGAAAACTTTTTGGTGGGATATTGCATTGTGTAAATTTTATTTCGATTCTATTTTCAAAATTGTATTTTACTTTCTATTTGCATGATAATAAGAACTAGCGTGAGGAAAGTTGTATGTGAGAGTTGTTTTGGTACTTAAATATGGATTAACCACATCACACACAAGTGTGTCATAATATTACATTACAATACAATATAACTTAAGTTCCAGTAAATTTTAAGGCCTTAAGTATTGATTATAAAAGGGTTATCCACAAAGCATTTTCATCCTTGCTTACATTTTTTATGAACTTTTAAATATAATCCAGTTAAAAATCCCTCAGCTTTATTTCTGAACTCTTAGTAAAATATGATGATGATATATACAATAATTAGTCTTCGTAGCTTTAAGATCCGGCCCGAGAAAATTAAGAACAACAATACCAAGTTAAAATATTCTGGTAGGAAAACTATGTAAACGATTACACGCAACACAACAAAATTATTATTGTTGTAGAAAGGAATAAAGGAAATTCAATGTAGATTAAAGTCCAGAAATAGAATTTCCTTTTGAGCTTACACTCTCATTGTCATGTAATTCGAAGGTGCATTAATTGATCAAAATACAAAGACCAGCGTCATCCATTCTCCTTCCAGTTGTATGTAAAACTATACAAAGAATATTTGAGTACGTAAGCTTAGAACTAGGTGAATGTATTTATTAAACAGCTTAGTACATTTATAATACGAATGCACAACTGGCACACTGAAGATAAGACGATGTTGCACTCTTGAAGTAAGAGTACATTTTGAAAATGGAAATCATATAATAAGCTCCGTAGAATTTCCAAGCATGCTAAAAGTCAATTGCAGGTTGAACTGACCCTTGCATGGACTAATTGACTGATTGTGAGTTGGCCAAAGTAGCATTATCTAAAGTTGTGTCCGATAGCCAACATCACATTTCCGCAACTTGACATAAAGTATTTACCTTTCGTGTCGAGGGTGGTATATGTACTGCTCATTAGTCATAAATAATCAACAGGTACTTATCCTCGCCCATACTGCTGGAGGCTTTAGGATCATTTGAAATGTCCACAGTATTTTTGCACAAGACTTTGGTTATGGCACATAGGCATTACAATCTTATTCTTATGTATGCAAAATATACGTTGAATGGAAGTAATCTAGTAGGAAACTACAAGTTAGGAATGATGAATAGTTTTAATATGAAAGCAGGTAAATTGTAAATATTTGTTGGCAAGGTCTAGTCCATTATTCCAGTAGCAAATTGTAATTTCCCTAAAGCCTCGTATTTTTTTGCGAACCAAATTGCCCTAAAACTTGTACACTTAACTCTCCTCCTATTTCGATGCATGTGGACTAACTACTTTTGGTTTTAGTAGTTTAACTCATACGTATATAATATGAGAGAAGAGAAGATTTGCAATCAAGACAAAGTCTGAGGGAACTCAAAGGTAGCTTCGTTTGTCTTGCCTAGACTATCTTAGTTACTCACTCACGTAAAAGCAATTTCTAAACTGACAGGAAATTTCCTAAACTTCTATTTCCTTGTCTACTCTAAAGCTAAACTTCTCCTGTCTTCTTATTCCGTTGAGTCCAAAACGTCCTATTAGGGCGTTTATGACAAAAATACAATCTTACTTTTGTTTGTCTCCTCTGCACTACAACTACAACCTATTTTCTTGCTCTTTTTTTAAAGATAAAACTTCATTTCACCTGAGGGACTTACTTGCCACTGCATTTTTGATCTGTATATCAATCTGGACACAAAGATATGACTTGAGCTTCTGAGCTTACTTATGACTCATATTAAAGAACAAAGAAGACAATTAAAATATTGTTTTGCAAAATTACATGGAATAATATGTCAGCGAATAACTTTCCTTTTAACTTGATGTACGTCTTTACCTATGTAATTGCATATTGATATGTTACACAGAGTACGATCCTTTTGCCAAAATAACAATAGCTCGTAAAAGGGAGCAATTCTGGCTAAAAACTATTATTAACCATTTTAGCCACAAGAGTAGAGGAAAGTTTGGCTAGACGAGTGTTTCAATATTGAATTTTATGTGATACGAATCTGAATTATGGTGAAGGGAGTGAACAAAGGAAGCATTTAAATCACTACTGTCGCGACGGTTAAACTTCAAAGCAATTTTACGAGTTTTTTTATTTTACTACCTTCGGGTTTAAAAACCTGACAAGAGCAAATAGTGCCTTTTTATGTGGAAACGATTTTGGAAAATTCAACTCCCAAATCCTGTCGCCATCATTATATCAGAGTTCCGCAAATCCATCTAAAAGTAAAGGGGAAAGCTCATGTTCCTTCATTTGATTCAGGAAAAATTACAAAGGTCTTGTTGGCAGTTCCGCTTAAATTTATACACCGGACCTTTTGTCCAGTTTCAAGGACTGTCTAGATATCATGTATCTCATTTGAAAAGCTTTTCATAGTTAAAAATGCAAAATGTATGTTTGACAAAGCGTCTGAAAACGCTTTAAAATTTTATTCCAAGTGCCCCTACCTGCCAAATATCAAATGAAGCTTGTCAACTCTTTATAACCTTTGTGTTTATGATTTATAAGAGAATCCCTACTCGAACTACTTATTGACAGTAAAAATCTTAAAAATATCCGTACGCACGATAATTTTTGCATGCTTCCAGTCTTTATTTTAATACATTTATTAACCTGCAATAATAAAACTAGCTGGACAGGTCATGCTATCATGCAACTTATAGCCTATATTGTTTTCCGGGTGATTATTCAGTGTGCAGAAATTAGTGAAACTTCATGATGATGGGTGTAGTCCAATTTGAAAACAAAAATATACCAGAACTTCTTAGCTATTTGTTACTCATAACCACAACACAATCGATTTTATTATTAAACATTATTATTTTTATATTTTTTTATATATGATAATAAATAAGTCAGCATGCAAAAATCCTTAAAACAAAACTCCACATGGTAGCTCTTATAGAAGAAAGGAAAAATATCAAAATATTTTCCAACTTGCCAAGAAATTAATAATAATCATAGACAGCTACGGAGAATGTAATTGGGAAGTCCTCTCTACTCTACGTCACACTTTTATAAAATAAGTAGCTCGACAGTATATAACTATCCTGATTTGGGAAGATGTTCTTCACGTCACATTCACATCGCATCGTATAATCCAATATTCCACAATATAAAACATAATATTCATCCATCTCTGTATAAGTTGATCAGAAAACAATGAGCTGAATATTCTAATAATCAATTGGGCTACGATATTAGAATAATATGACGAAGATTATTTTAGCATTAGCATTATATATTAGTACGGTATTATTGGTGAGTTGCTCTCATCACAAGCAAAATATTGTTACACTCCGTCTCTTTCTTGTTAGCCACAGGCCACAGCTAATGATAAGCATAAGACAATACTGATAAAGAGATCTCGAAAGAAACATCATCATTATTTTTCTCTACAGTTTATGTACACTCTACTCTCTCATAAGTTGTTGAGTTGACTTGTTCACTAGTAGAAGCTCTAGTCGATTGAAAATACCTTTATTATTATTATCAACTTTTATCTTCTTGTTCAACCTAGGGAGTATTATAATCTTGTACAGCATAAGAGTCTATAAGAAACTAAAAATTCAGCAACTACCTAACTAGACATCAGTAATGTAATAATAACATTATCTTTATATCTCCTACAAGTTGAGAACAGGGACCTTCACTTTTAAAAGGCATGAAGATAGCATATTATCAATCAGTTCTCATTACGGATTCCATCATAGAGCATCTTCTCTCTTAAGTCTTGTGAAAACAACGGATAATACACACACATTTATCTAATCCATAATCTACTCGGTTATTTATGACTTTATTTCATTGAGTCACAATTTTAAAACCCTGATTCATTTTTCAATACCAAAAGAAATAAATTCTCGGAAAGAGTAAATACGTCATAAATAATTTGATATACATTATCGATTCATTTGGATAGTTTTCATTCATTCACTGAATGTCATGAATGACAGAAAAGACTAACTTTTTTTACATTGTCCTAAATTTCAATAATTTTTCATGCAAGTAGAAATTGAGATCGTTCTTGAGAAGGAAGCTCTATTTATACTATATAGAGGCTATTTAAGTTTTTGCCAGACAGAAAGACGCAAATCGAATCTTGCAAAAAAAATTAATAATTGCAATCAGTTTGTAATAGAGGGTCATCATTCATCCATCATCATCTTACATTTCGTAACAAATATTTGTCAAGAAGTAGTTTACTAGTGGAAGGAAAAGTGTCAAGAGACTCGGTGTACAACTAGAAGGTACTTTTTACTTGTGAATGAAAGTTTGTGTGTTTGCTGCAGAAAGAAAAACATTTCTGAGCCCAAAAGTGTCAAATTACTTTAAGTAAACTGTATAGTCGGTTTGGGTTAATAATATTTGAAAAAGAGATTGAAACAAGTTTGAAATTATGGAGACAAGAGTGTTAAGTCCATCCACTTGGATGATGAAGAAGGACTTGCAGGAGACTTTTGCTCAGGCAGAGAAACAAGCAAGGGAAGGAAAGTCCCCTTGCACTCCACCTAGACAAATTTTACAATATCTCGTGAGGTAATTATTTGATACCAATTACTTTCTCAATCTTATTTCCTCCTTTTTAATCTTATGTCATGTCGTAAAATCCATCTTGTGACATGACTATCACTTGTGTAACAAAGCGTACCTAAATAGCAATTCCTGTTTTAGCTACTGCACTCAACACTCAACACTCCAAGGCATTAAATTACTCCTTGCACTAGAAGCTTTTACAGTTACCATGTAACAAGATGTCACATGAGAATTATTCCGTAAATCTCATCTTCTCACAGTTTGGTCATTGCTCTGTCTTATTTAGTAGCCCTCAATTCTTACAATTTAATTTTAAATGCACTATTTCTATGCAACACTTCTCTAGACTATGTGATACTTTACAACTTTACAAGGCCTTTGTCAAATGTCAATTACTTTTAGATCAAAATATAATTTTTTCTCCACTCATTAAGTTTTTTAAAGTCCATTTTCTAATCATCCCAGGTTGCATAATGAGGTGTCTCAATTAAATTCAACTCACATGATTTATAAATGGGTCGGGTCTAACGTTTTCTCGATAATTAAAGCCATATTCAGACCAGAGAAAGTCTGCTGTGTTGGAACAGATGGTATTAATCTGCTTAATGTAAAGAGATTAGTAAAAATAAAACTGCCAGGTGGAATTCAATGTATTCTTAAATTCTTAATACATAAAAAATCTAGGTAGGCTAAGAATTATTTATTGAATTTTCACTCCTTCTTAAATGCTTAAATCAAACAAATAGCAGCAAATATGCTAATACTGTGTCAACAAAACTTATCTTAATCCACATACGAAATACTTTCACAATTCATCGAGGTAATCCGTATGTTGGTGGAAATTGATAAAAATCAATTCCTATAAGTGGCTTATTCACCATTCATTCATACCTATCCCATATACATTGTATGTATATTATTAAAATCTAAACCAACCACAGCTGCAGCGATTTATCATCTCTTGTGCAAGTTTACCTACCAAATAAATCTTAATACTCATGAATGAGTTACTTACCCAAAGTATTTTCCCAAGATTGAGTTATACCATAGACAAATGTTATAATTCCGTTAGTCACTCACCTCCTCGTAATAAATTTAACGATTGCCCAGTACATATTCGTAATTGATCCATCCCTAAATATCTTTCGTATGAGATGAGGAAGTTAGCAGTAAAATTTATAAGGAAAGATCGTGTCTTCCACTTAAAATAAATATTGTCTGTAGAATAATAATGGTGATGAAGTAACAAAAGAAAAAAGAAACTGAAGGCTTGGTAAAGGACATAATGGCACAAACCACTAGAGTAGATTTGCCATAATGGTCATCTCTTATGTTATATATTTCTATTATGAAATCCATCATTTGTTTGCATTGTATATTGGATTGGAAACAGGAAGTAATGTAATTGGTATTAGGTACTGATCAGCAGATTAAGGGTCATCTCTCCAGTAGTTTTGATTCCATCCATTTAGTACTTCTCAGCCTTTGCTTGCTATAATATCATATCATTGTGAGAGTGAACCTTCTTAAATGTCTTATTTATTGTTGGATTGATTAATGGCAAAAACCCCAGTTAGCCCTGAACATGAACTTCTATCTTTTATACTCGAGTGAATTAATTCATTCTTTCAAGTTAGCAGCTCTTTGTACAGTCAACCCTTGTTAAAGTTGTTAATGAGATTTTTACCATGAGCACACCTAGTGTTTAAGTTGAAATAAATGGGTTGAAATAACGGTGTGTTTCTCTACCCATTAAAGTATCACAAGAAAATAATAATCAACTTAATACGATTCTGAAATCTTGCCTCTTCAATGAAATTGTCTTGCTGAAGTAGTATTTTTCTTTAAAAAATAAACCCTACAACATACTGTTTCCTTTTTACCTTTACCTACCTAAGGTAAGTAATAAAGTAGGATATTATTATTATTATCATTATTACTAAACACTTTATCCATTTACGAAGCGAATCAGGATTTTAATCCCATGAGACTGTGCAAAAGACTGACTAGAATACTCAGTTCACATACCAATGTAAGATCTCTCTCTCTCTCTCTCTGAAGTAACAAATGGAAAGAAAAGGAAAGTACAAGGGAGATATTCATTGGAGTTTAGAAAGATAGGGCAGAAGATGAACAGAGAGTTGGTATTGGTATATATTATTTGATCAACTCAATTTGAGAGATTAGATTTCTTTACGAGTCACTGCGTTTTATTCCACCGACGACCTTTAGTATTTGATCGTTCGTCTGAAAACAGTTCATCGTTTACACTCTGATGTGTATTTATTTTTTTCTAAAATAAACTATGGGGATATTGGGATATCACGAAAGGAACCATTCGGCTCGGCGGATGTTCCAATTCCCAATAATATTTTGTCTGGAGGCAGCCACAGAGAAAGAGAGGGAGAGATGGGAAAATAAAGTCCGTCATCCTTTACTTTACTCTGTCCGTGGTACCGTGTGACTGGAACTAAAACCGATATAATGTACTTAAGGTCAGTCAGTCCAAGTAATAATGACACTCTATATCCATCCATGACCGAATTTGATGTTCTAAGGGAATCGCGTTCAATTAGTCCGGAGAATCATGACAAATCTATCTAGTACTAGGATCATTATATATATTTTGCATTTCAACCCTAGATTACCTGTTAGCCCTGGACTTTATATATAGGGTTAGATTGAACACTGATGTGAGTCAGTAAAGGGAAAAAGTTGATCGTGTGCGGTGTGTTTCTCCTGTGAGAATGAATAGACATCGTGTTTCTCGGAAACGAGTCCACTATAATTTTATTTTACTTGTAACTATCAACATCAACCCGAGAAACTTCAATCTACATCCCAATGCAATTTCTCTCTCCTCTGCTTCAACCACACGATTCGCGATTTTTTCCAGCCTCGCCTGCCAGTAGTAGTACAGTTTCACGTTTATTACCACATTTGATGCTACTTCTCTAAGCTAGAGGAACAACTTAAACGAATTCCAAGGTGAAAGACCTTTTCTTCATTTCTAAGTTAGAAATCAGAGTAAAGTTAAGTTAAAATCATTGGTGGTGGTACAATAGATTAAAGTAATAATAATACTAGCCGATCGGATCCAAATAGTACGGTATATGCAGCATAATATGTCTTTTTTAACCAAACCATCTCGGTCTCATACCTCGCATGTGTATACATAGGCATTATTCCTCAAAACAGTTTATTTCGAATTGTTCCGATGATAATAGTATAACTATTATTGTTGTTACAAGCAAAGTACATGACTTTACATTATATGAGCAAATAGTAGAATAGACGATACGAGTATGCGGCACCGTTACTGCATCGATTTCTTTGTTACAGGCAAACTAGCATAATATTATTTACATTGCAATGATGATAATAATAATATAGTCTGAACTGAAGTAAGCAGTTGTTATTCTGCTGTGAGTGACGTAAATTTATTTTAAGTGAGAACTACTAGATCTGCACAAAGTTCTATGAGTGTAATAATCATAGTAGTAATGTAATAAAAGGTATGTGTAGCACTTACACGATCATACCATACTATATAGGAAGAGGATGATGATGATGATACACTCTCAGAGTTTTATCAAAGGCTCCATCCATCCCCATTGCAATTTGTGATTCACTCTTATCTTTGGAATAGAGATGTTAGAAGGACAGATAGCTGAATCTCGGACCACACTCTCATCCAAATATTCATTGCACGTTCCTTCGCATTATTATTCATAATATTGTGGTAGCCAGTGTAAAGAAGTCGAATTAGAGATGCCTTTATATATTACATTATTATATAGCTCTCGAGTATATATACTATTATTATGTGCTATCTTGAGGCAATTTGGATTTGGAGAAATTAGAATTAGAATAGAGATTGCTTTATATATATGCATCAGGCGCGTACCCAAGGGGGGGGGGGGCTTTACGGGCTTGATCCCCCCCAAAGGTCCGGATTTTAACATTGAGAGGATAGAGAAGGGCGGAGCATGGGAGGGGTTTAATAGCATTGCAGGGATAGGTTAAGCCCCTTCCATAGCCCGTTTCTGGGTACGCGCCTGATATGCATGTGTATACGCGGATGACATTTTGAAGTCCATTCTTTGACTGCGGCGGCGGCAGGTAGTTTTCCGAAATAGCAGATTTCTCATTTAATGACATGCAAATTACAAGCTGACAATGAGTAAATCATTTATGAGAAGTCACATTATCATGTCAGCTTTTATCTCTTTCGTTGCATGCGAAACCCACCCGTGGTCCTGCTCTTGTGCTGTTTTATACAGAATGTGTTTTGCAATTATCATCAAGTTACTTATTACACCTTATTATCACCATTGTCTCAGTCCATCTTGGAATAACAATGCTATACGCATTATATTATCTTAGACAGTTGCTTTTCCCCAATGATTTAAAATTGACTGACAGCCAAACGGGGACTCATATTTCATGTCTGTATGGCACGCGAAAGCTCTAACTAAATATAATTGAACAATAGCTTTGCTTTTGAAGCAGTTGCAATACTTTTTAATGTGTATTGTATTATATGGAGTACTTTTTGTTTTGTATATGAGTTTCAGTACAAAAATACATACTTTACACTGACGAGAATATTTTAAAATGTTTTTTATTATCAACTCTGGGCTTTATTTCTAAATAGAATGAATAAAAGTATTTAAAAAAGCTTGCGAATCTCACCACAATGCAGTAATCGATCAGCAAGATCAAGCTTCTATGTATAAAGTGAACCCAATAGATTAGCCGAAAACATGAAATGA